>PISX010002579.1:0-157091 GCA_004024625.1 Mellivora capensis | reverse complement strand
GTACCTCTAATATTTTGCTTGTTTGATTTGGACACAAATCTGCACTATATTAAATGAAGGGGAAATACCAGAACTTCTTAAATTTGTTGTGGATGAAGATATCCAAATGCTGGGGTAGACTGGAATGCTTGAATGGATTTATCATATAAAACTTGCTACTATGTCCCACAGAGGTTACAAAGGACATTCCTTGCCAAGTCTAGAAAATATATTTGGGAGTGGGACCCTTCCATGCTTGAATAGTTCTGTGACGGTTATTCTTTGTAAGCCAGAAATGACAGTGGGAACTGCTGTCATTCATAGAACTAAGTTCTCTAAATTTAATGAGGATGATCAAGTCTGGACCAAGTTGTGACTCTTAATTGTCAAACACAAGGTATAGATGTTTACCATGATGGGTGACAGAGCCAATCTAAAAATCAGAATAATCTGGGGGCACCTGGGTGGCTCAGTGGTTAAGCGTCTGCCATTGGCTCAGGTCATGATCCCAGGATTCTGGGATCTAGCCCTGCATCTGGCTCCCTGCTCAGTGGGAAGCCTGCTTCTCCCTATGTCATGCCCCGGCTTGTGTTCCCTCTCTTCCTATCTCTCTCTTTCTGTCAAATAAGTAAATAAAATATTTAGAAGAAGAAGAAGAAGAAGAAGAAGAGGAAGAAGAAGAAATAATCAGAATAATCTCACTGACAAAATCTTTAGCACTGACTAGTTAAACATTGTATCTCTAAAATGGAACATATGGGTAGTCTTCTAAATTCATATGAGTATCTAAACTCTAAGTTTGGTTAACAAAAGTATTTAAATCACCATAATAGAGAATCACAGTCTCCAAATGAGATTTAACCCAGTTCATATACCTACAATCTCTTGATCGTAGTAGAGGCCAAGTCCCCGTAAGGTGGGATTCTTCCGTAAAGCCAAAAAAACATAAAATTTCTTTCTTCCTTCCCTCAAATAACCTGTGACTATTTACTAGGGTAACTGTATAATGGTAAAGAGAAAATAATCAGATTTTTTGAAAGATTGCTGTACTCTATCTCTGAAATGACCTTAATCCAGGACACCTGAAATGCCATTGTGTTCCACCAGTCAGATTTGAGGCTTATGAAAAGTAATTGAGCAATGAAGTTTGAACTTGTGCCCATTTTTTTAAAATGTTTTTTTGACACACAGAGAGAGAGAGCGTGCACAGCCAGAGGGAGTGGCAGGCAGAGGAAGAGGTAGAAGCAGACCCACTGAGCAGAGAATCCTATGGGGGGCTCAGTCCCAGGACCCTGGGATCATGACCTGAGCCAAAGGCAAACGCTTAACCGACTGAGCCACCCAGGCGCCCTAAGGGCTAATGCCCATTTCACAGAGGACATGCTAATCCTTGAACATATCTTGAGGTTATTTCCCATAATTTGGAATAGTTACACTTAACAACTGGCAGGATTTCCACATTGATTCCCTGGGGTCTTGTAATAAGAAAGGTCAAATGAAAACCACTAGAATTGTTTTTATCTACCAAAACAGTAATTCCAAATGAATCATGATGGCATTGCCACTCTAAAAGACTTGAACATTACAAGGATAGTGATTCATGCTACGTTCTAGTCAATTTGTTTACAGGGATCAGACGTAATCCAGATGGATCTTGGAGAATAATGATGGATTATTATCATCTCAATCCCTTATTGACTCCAATTGCAGCTGCTGTTACAGATGAGGTTCCATAGCTGGAATAAATTAACATATCCCTCAGCTAGCACTTGGTATGCAGCTATTGATCTGGAAAATGTTTTTTTTCCTCTAAATCTGATAGTAAAAATCATCAAAAGTGCTTTTCTTTCAGCTGAGCATACCACTAATATGTCTTTACTGCCCTACTGCATAGCTATGTAACTCTCACTATCCTGCAGTATGATCTAATCTGGAACAAATTTGCTGGACTGGTCTGTTACACTGATTTATTACATTGATGATATCAGTGATATTGATGCTAACTGGACCTGGTTGTTAGGATGTCACACTGTTCTATACATCTAATTAAATAAATGCAAAGGATGGAAAATAAATTCCTCCAAAATTCTTGGGTCTGGAAAATGTTGAAAGATCACTTCCATGTTGAATGACAGCTTGCTTCTTCAAACCTCTCTCTTCCCTTTCCCATTTACCATACCTCTTCTCTTGTAGTGAGGACTATAATCACATTATTGTCTAGGTGTTTATGTACTTCTATATGCAAACATATTCAGCTTCTTGTTAATTACTCTTTCCAAGTTAAACTAAAATCTCCTATATTATCCTTTTTTATTTTTCTTTCACTGGAACAGAATTTAAAATACTTATAAGAACATCTGCTTTAAACAAGACTGTATTTCAGCATTTCCTCCTTATCCTCTTGAAATCTTTACAAAAGCATAAGAATATATTTTTGAATTTTTGAAGAACTCAGAAATTTCATTTTTATAGAATCTTGGAGATAAATATATAATCCCAAACTCAAAAATACATATTGGGACTGCCAGAAGTATCTGGGGCCGAGCAGACGTTTTCTGGGTAGAAGTGAAGACAAGAAGCATAGCAAGCAATGAGGACTATCCTTGACACAACTCAAAGAACTACAGAAAAAAAAATCTACTGTTGAAACGCTCATTCTGAAGTCAAAAGCAGTAATGGATAGTGTTACTGGTTTGATTCAAAGAAGCAAAGGACATAAAGCTACACAAAGAATTAGGAAGATGGGCCATATTTTTCAGGAACCATCCTGTTTCTGTAGCAGCAAATAGTTCCCCAATCCTGAGCCCAGCTGCCTGGGATAAAGACAAGGCTCTTTGAGTCATATTGCATGGCCTTATGAGTAAGTGTTGACTAACAAAATATAAGCTAAACTTCCTGGAAACTTGAACAGATGACTCAAAAGTTCCACTTGTCCTCTTTCTCCCTTACTTCCTCCTGCTTAAGATTCTGATGTAATGCCAGCGTGATGGAGTAGATAAGAGCTTCGTAAAAAAAAATAAACAAGCTCCTCTCCTGTTTGAGTTAATATTATTTGGATATTCTTTAGAATAGAGGCTAAACCTAATCAAAATCATTCTTTATATATATACATGGGTCCATATGGATGGCATTTCCAAGAGAAAAAAAAGTAACAACTCTGACCATTTATCACTTAAACGTGAAACATTTTACTTAAAAAAAAAACAGTAAAAATGTGTATGTTAAGCATGGATATCACAAGCAACATCTAAGGTAGGTCTCCAACTGTGATGGCCTTAGAAGACTGCCATTGTCTCATGGAGGTCCACCCCATTCTTGAAATTACAACACAACCCCCAGATTTCACAGAAAGAGAAACCCAAAGTGTAGTATCTTTATGAGGAAGTCACATAAGCATCCATATTTTTCATCCAATGACACAAAAAAGATCTTCATCTGGGTCAATTTTAGTTTCTGTAGAATTGGAAGGTTGTCCCTGGTAATGACTATTGGTCACCTCATCATCAATTCAATCATATGATAATCTTGTTCCTCAGATAACTAGCAGTGAAGAAAGGGGCAATGACATCCAGTATTTTCTGGCATTTTTACATTACATCTGAGGATTATTGGCAACCAAAAATAAATATAGTAAATAATTAAAGTGAAGTAGGTTTATGAAACAGAATGTTATGCATACATGCATAACTCAGAACAAATTGTTGAGCAACAAAAATTAAAATGTAATGAGACTTATAGAAAAAAATCACTTGTGTAAATTATAAGCAGATACATCATGAAACAGTATCATACAATTTCAGATAAGCATACACGTACACATCTGTTACACACATTAGAGTGAAAGCCTGGGGTGGATGGTATGCCTAAGGAAAACAGTGGTCAGATAGGGTAAAGAAAAATGCTAAAAGGAGAAAAGAACCTTGTTTAGGGTTTTAGTTTCCATTTACTATGAAACAAAGAGTATTTTTTTTTACTTTAAATTATAGAATTAGGAACATGTACATATGGTGTTTTGTTTTTACTTTGTTATTTCATACAGACATCTGTCCAGTATTCCTGAGGACTGAGAAACAGGGTCATTTCTCTGATTATAAAGTCAGAGTTATATATCTATCATGTTCAGTGGCAAATGCCAAGCCTGTGTGTGTGTGTGTGTGTGTGTGTGTGTGAGAGAGAGAGAGAGAGAGAGCAAGCACACACATGCCTGTATACTTTGCATGAAAGAGAAGACTGAACAGCACCTATAGCGTCTAATTCCTAGTTTTAGAGGGTTAGCATCTATTCTAAATTCTTTACATTGCTAGAATAATTTTTTCTTTTTTTATGATTCCAAATCTCCTTAAAGTCTAGTTTTTGTCCAAGTTATACATAGTATTTCAATTTCTTTTTTTTTTTTTTAAAGATTTTATTTATTTACTTGACAGAGAGAGAGAAAGACCACAAGTAGGCAGAGAGACAGGCAGAGAGAGAGAGGGGGAAGCAGGCTCCCCGCTGAGCAGAGAGCCCCATGCGGGGGCCCGATCCCAGAACTCTGGGATCAGGACCCGAGCCGTAGGCAGAGGCTTTAACCCACTGAGCCACACAGGTGCCCCAGTATTTCAATTTCTGATGCTCAAATATGGATCCTTCTCCTCTCCTATGCAGTACATCCCCTCAGACCATCAACATTATTATCATTATAACCACACACATTTAATTATCTTTCCTCAGGGAAAATGACTTGACATTTCACTAATTTAACAAATGTTGCACATAATTCCAGGAGTACCACATAACTGGCCAGGACTCTCACTTGCTACATTTGAAACTGATGTTACAAATGAGTCTGAGAATTTGCTTAAATTTCAGCCTGTCTTGATCCCAAATGTTAACAGGAGGATCTATGCATCGTGTGGGAGGTTGGATAAAATGACAAGATGAAATTGAGGCAGTTCACAGTTAAACCCCTGGATCAGCTGAACGGTCATGTTGAACTCTTATAAGAACATTTCCTAAAATCTAGAGAAGATGCAAAACAAAAGCGTCTAGAATGTCAAAATGCTGACTGCACACCAGTGACGGTCACAGCCGGTGCACCAGAGCCCACGAAGGCACTAGAGTGGAATGCACAATGAAGTTTGAGTTTGCAGGCTGCAGGCAAAGCAGGTACGAGTGAGAGTAAGATCACTTCGATGTAACCAGGGAGCACTTCACTGACCATTTTAGCAGTGGTTGATTTAGAAAATGCATAACAAAAGCATGAAGAACTTGAAAGAAAAGAATCCATTAGCGATGATATTGAGCAGCAAATTTGCATTCCTGTTCTGTATGCTGCAAGGCTATACCGTAACCTTATTGATGGTGTTGAAATTGTGCTTGAATTACAACTGCAAATCAACTTGAAAATATGAGTGATTTATTGGATTCGGGTTCAAAGTGTGTTGTAATCTGAGAGAAGCAAGGAATTTCTTTCAATGGCCTCTAATAAACTTGTCTTAAGTATACAAAAGCGGGGGGCGCCTGGGTGGCTCAGTGGGTTAAGCCTCTGTCTTCAGCTCAGGTCATGATCTCAGGGTCCTGGGATCGATTGAGCCCCACATCCGGCTCTCTGCTCAGTGGGGAGCCTGCTTCCCCTTCTCTCTCTGCCTGCCTCTCTGCTTACTTGTGATCTCTCTCTCTGTCAAATAAATAAAAATCTTAAAAAAAAAAAAAAGAATACTAAAGCGGGGAGTTCGCCCTCTTCCTTAAATGGCTTCAACAGTGGAAGAAGCAAGCCACAAGTTTACTGCAAAATATGTGTTCCATAGATCTTTTATCATAGTCTCAAAGGTCTTTTTCCTAAACCCTTTCCTTTACCTTTGGCAAGGAGAGTAGATATAACATTTCACCAAAAATATCAAGCAGATATATTTTAGCAGCAATTAAACATTGAGAAGGTATATATTGTAATTCGTCTACAGATTTACACTTATAGAATGGCCAATGAGCTAATACAATCCAATTTCTTTAACCCAGAGCATTTTAAATAATTTTGCAGTGCAGGTATAGGTCTCAACATCAATCATTTGATGGGTTTATCGTTTTCATTTGTGGTTTACATAATTTGCTACAAGTACGTTGCTTGTAATTTTGTTGTTTTCTGAAGCAGCAAAATGATGCATTGAAATTGCAATTTGTATTTGTTTTCCACTTTTTAATTTTTAAATTTTTTTTTGTTTTTCATTTTTATTAAACATTTCCCTCTTACATTCCCGAGGAATAATCAGGCCTTTCATTTGTTGCCAAGAAGTTTTTGCAAGATAGGTAGGGGAAGCTACTACAAATAAGTCTCAGTTTTATAGGTATATGAAAGCTCAAGCTTATTTATGAGATCTTGCTAAGTGTCCTATTGGAGAAATTACTCAAAACAACTCATTATGCTTGTCAAGTTACATGTTATCACAAAATACGTTCCTGTTAACTATTTGCAAAGTTTTTAGCAAATTCTACTACATGGGATGGTTCTGACAAACTGAATATTTTTGAAGTTTTTGTTCCATTCACTTTTATTTTTAATGTGTGTGTGTTTTTAGATCTCAGACCACTGACTCAGCCAGTTAGCTGTGGTTTTGAGGGTTAGCTAAGTTGAATGTCAATGTGTATGCATTCATATTTCAGACACTGAACATTTCAAGTTTTTTTCAATGTACACAAACTACATTTGATAAGGTCAGTTGTATTTCTGGATTGGGATGGAAAATGTGTTGAAATTGGGAAAATTTCATGATTTACAAATGTATTGACATTCACCCTTTGTAAACACTTGTTAAGTCAAAACTTGCAAGAAATGCATTCCCAGATGTCACAAGCCTGACCTCTGCAAAAGCCCAGAGTACTTTGTAGTTTGTTCACAGTGGAAATGCTGTGGCAGAACTGTAGCAGGCAAATAAAAAAGAAATTACAATTACAATTAAACTGTAACTCTGAACCTGTCAATTATAATTCAGGAGAGAGACTCAAATGCTGTGAAAGCTGTAACATTCTGTAGACCTTGTGAATTTTACAAATACATGGAAAATATAATATTTGGTAAGTGGGTGAGTTTTTCAATGTAATGACCTGGCCACTCAGGTCATTGTCTTTTAGCCAGTTAAATTTTATTACCTATTATCACCAGATTTGTTGGCCATTCATCATATCACATTTTCCCTGGAGTAGATGGTATATCTTCAGAGGAAATATACCTTCTTGTTGCTTAGGGAGGCTGGATACTGGGCCAATTTCCATTCTTTCCAGGAGAGAACAGAAGCTGCAAAGTCATCACTGACTTTCAAGGAAGGAGCCAATAACCCATGGTAAGATAGAGATAGAGGACTTCTCTGTAATTTTGGCAGATTTTAAAAAACCCGAGGACCTCTGTAAGAATATGAAAAGGTGATATGACCAAAAAAAAAAAAAAAAGCTGAAATTGATGATGAAAGGATATTTCTCTGTTGAACCAGATTAATAGAGAATCAGAATTAGTTTTACATTTTTCAAATGCTGTAGAGCAAAGTACATTTATTCACTTCTCTTCTTGTGGTTGGAACTCCTATTTTACAACTGGTTTTTACAGATGAGAGTAAAAGAAAATGGCAGCAATTCTGAGTAAGAGCCCACTGGTACTTTGTTAACTTGCCCTAAATAAATGGAGGACTTCAATAGAAAGAAATGTTGCATCTTACTACTTAAAACTATGGTTTGATTACTTTGAGTTTATAAGGATATCTCTAATTATTCATTGGTGATTATCTCATCATGTATTATGAAGGGAAGTAAAATTTCTGATATTTATATGCTAAAAGTTTTTTTTAGCTTTACTATAAAAATGATTATCTATTACTGACTATAAAGTCCATAGTTGTTTTTTTTTAAGATTTTATTTATTTATTTGACAGACAGAGATCACAAGTAGGCAGAGAGGCAGGCAGGGAGAGAGGAGGAAGCAGGCTCTCCACAGAGCAGAGAGCCGGATCTGGGGCTCAATCCCAGGACCTCGGGATCATGACCTGAGCCGAAAGCAGAGGCTTTAACCCACTGAGCCACCCAGGCGCCCCTATAAAGGCCATACTTTTAAAGATATTTTAATTCCTGGGATTAGCAACCTTTAATTCTGGAATGTGGTGAGGCATTTTAATGAATGATTATCACTGGTAATTAGTAATTTTGATGAATACTACAACTTTTGAGGGTAGGTACTGGGAGTAGATATGACTCAGATGATGAGAGGAAGAGAAGCTACAAAAAGACAAAGGTCTGGTCATAAGGTATGACTCTAGCATTTATCATATATCAGTTCCTTCATATTTCAGTGATGCCTTAAGTCACATATGAATGGTTTGACCTAAATCAAAGTGTAAGAATTAGCAGATTTCCAACACAATCTTCTGATCAAGAGAACTTATGAGTATTTGATTTATTTTCAAGTGAATCTGTCCTAAGAGATACTGTTCAAGCCTTTCAGGTCAGGAATGTTAAAAAAAAAAAAAGAGAGAGAGAGAGAGAGAGAGAAACAGGCAGTTTCCATTTTTTCCCTTTGTTCACAGCATGAAATTGCCTGTGATTGACTATTAAATGCTGTTGGACCATAATCATGGTGAACAGTTTTTTCATGAGCTTAACTTTCTGATTTACTACTCAGTGTCTATCTAGAGAAAATATGTGCATACCACATAGAGGATGCCAAAGCAAACCTCCACCTTTTTGATATCAGGTAAAGATTGGGCCCTATGTATACAGGACCCACATCTATTTTTCTTGGTGTTATATCCCATTATCTTAACTACTCTCTAATAAGCAGAATAAGAGGTACTTAATGAATATTAAGATTCATTCAACCAAAAGATGTACACCTATCACTACCACAGAAGAGGATTCCTTACAAACTCACTTAGTAAAAGTTTTGATATGTTTTTTAATTTTTGCTGACATGGTAAGTAAACAATAGAATTTCAATATTCTGTGCTTCTAGTAACATATGGCTCTTATAGGGTTTTTGGACTTACTAGATTTCTTTGTTTTATATTGCAGTGTCTTCACTAGATGGTACCCCTGTTTATATTGGGGTTATGGTTACTGTTTCTTCTGCTTGACGATGTTTATTTATTTATGACTCGACATCTGCAACTTGTTTCCTTCTATTTTTACGATCAAGATTCCAAAGGATAAGTCTTTTATTCGAACCCACCTCCCTCTCTCACGAATGGGCACCTTTCTAAGACTGTCACTTCTGCTTCCATACATTTTTACCCATTTCCTTTCAGTTGTCTGGGAGCCAGTGCTACAATCCTAAAAGCCTCAGTCCTGTTCCATTATTCCCCTGTTTAGAATGGGATATAGATATGATTAGAAAAGTTGGTATTAGATTTTGAAAAAATAACATTAAGGTAATAATAAAAAGAAGGTATTAACAAAATATCACTAAAATTTGTTCTTAAATGCCTTAAAGGATAAAGCCAAAAAGAAATTCTCAAATGTGTTGGCATCCCTATTTTTGTTAGTCTCATGTAACAACAGATAACCAAAAGTTAGCTCTGGATTTAGAAATCCCTCAAGCACAAGTGAATATCAGTACAAATTTGACATCAATCTGAGAAATTGCCCACCATGCTAAGTGGTGCTGCGAAGATGCTTAGCTGAGTGTTACAAGTTAAGTAAGTGGTATAAGAAACAGCTTTTGTCATAATATATGGTTTCTAGCAATAATAAATAAATATAGGAAATAAATACATAAATTCCAAAGGACTAGTAAGACTGCACATGGAATGTCATGTTTAGTTTGAAACATTTAATTACTTGTTAAGTATAAAGAAACCAGAGATAGCTTAGAAAAGACTGCCAACAAGTATAATGAATAATTAGCTCATTAAAAGAAGGTAAATTCATTCCAAATATAAAATTTTATTAGTCACTTTCCAAAGTTAAAACTTAAAATCATGGGGTGCCTGGGTGGCTCAGTGGGTTAAAGCCTCTGCCTTCGGCTCAGGTTATGATCCCGGGGTCCTGCTCTGTGGGAAGTCTGCTTTCTTCTCTCTCTCTGCCTGCTTGTGATCTCTGTGAAATAAATAAATAAAATCTTTAAAAAAAAAAACAACAAAACAAAACCTTAAAATCATGTCTTAATTTCCAAATAAATTAACATAAAAAATTGGAATGACTAAGTGATAACATTTATGGGATGAAGAATAATTAAGAAAATGAAATAAAAATAATTAATTACATATTGAGAGATAATGAGAAAAAAGCCTTAAGATATTATAAAATAGTCTTCATTAGTTTTACTTCTTTTGTTTTAAAAATGCATGTATTTGTAAGATTGTATCCATGAATATTACACATGAAAATATTGATTAGGAGTTAATTTCACAGATATAAACTAAATGGCCAATTACTAGATATAATACAATAAAGTAACTGCAATTAATTGTAACAGTGTAACAAGTCATTCTTCTCAACTATACAAGCTCCAAAAATACCAACATTCCTCCAGGTTACATTTATGAAGCTTGACAAACATAAACATAAAAGGGTGTGGAAGGGTGAGCATATGGAAATGCAACATTTGATAGACTTTTTGGAGACATACACAAGTCCTTAATAATAAGCTTTATTAACATAGAAATACCTGCATGAGATAATACTCAACTTACAAGCACAGGTCAATGTATTTCAATTAAGTTTTGATGCCTGTAAAATCCAGTTAGTTTTATTTAAAACAATACTAACTATAAAATACTCTCCAATGACTATTTACTTTAAAAGCAATATCTATTTGGCAGATGAGGCACTTGCATGTTTCTCATGAAAAGTTTATCAATTTGGGGGCACTTGGGTGACTCAGTCATTAAGCGGCTGCCTTAGGCTGGGGTCTGGATCCTGGGATCTAGCCCTGCATTGGGCTCCCTGCTCAGCAGGAAGCCTGCTTTTCCCTCTCCACTCCCTCACTTGTGTTCCCTCTCTCACCATGACTCTCTCTGCCAAATAAATAAATAAAATCTTTAAAAAAAAGTTTGTCAATTTTACCCATTTAACAAAGCTAAGGAAAAGTGTCTTTTTAAGTTTGTTGAAATTTTATATTTAATATAAAATACCCAATACATAATAATAAGATAATATATTTTACATTCTGAAATGAATTTATGCCCATTGAACTTACATTTTTAAAAATACTGATGCAAAGGTTTAGACCTTGAAAGCAAAAAATAAAATAGGACAAAGTAACTTTTATCAAAAATATGCTCTGCTGAGAGTTTTTCCTAAATCATTGGTTATCAGCCAAGGCAATTTTCACCCCACCTAGGGTCATTTGGCAGGATCTAGAGACATTTTTAGTTGTCAACAAATTGGAGGAGAGAAGCTGGGGAAGTTATTTGAATTCAGTGGGCAGAGGTCAGAGATGATACAAACCATTTCTGAGGCATGAACAGATCCTCATAACAAAAAGCTATTCATCCCAAAATGTCAACAGTCCTAGCACTGAGAATCCCTGCTTCTGAGCAGTCTTAAGACTAATAGATATTTTTTTAATGTAAATTAGGAAATCAACTTTTTCCCCCCACAAGCAGTATAAAATCCAGGTATAATAATAGAATAATCCATACTTCCCTTAGTAGATTTTGTATTCTTTGCCTCTTTAATCATCAATTATATTCTAACACTTGTTGGAAACATAGCATTTAAAAATTAAGTAACTTTTAAAAAGTCTTATTAATATAATGTAATTGAAATTGAATCCAATTTTTAAAAAATATGCCTTATTCTCATATGCAAAATTACACAGACACACACATTAGAAAAAAAATCCCAATTTTTACATTAACATATTTTCAATTCTGTAGATTATTTCTGCTTTTATTAGAGAATCCAAAAGATATAAAATCCTTATATTTTGTATATTTGGAAAATACTCTAGGTGTAGCACAGTTAGGGTTAGCAGAGAGCCTGATGCAGGGCTCGATCCCAGGACCCTGGGATCATGACCTGAGCTGAAGGCAGAGGCTTTAACCCACTGAGCCACCCAGGCGCCCTGCTTTCAGTTTTTATTTACATTACATCTTGTCATCTTAACCATACTACTATAGTAAGTGATACTGCATATTTAATTTTGCTTAGAACTGAAATAAGGAGAATATGTAAAAAATAAATTTAGCATTCAAGGAAATAATATAGGAAATAAGAAATATAAGAAATAATATAATAAATCAATCAATAATAGAAATAAAATTATAAATTGAATTTCACTTTAAAATATCATTTTCAAAAAATAAAATAAAATTTTATTTTATTTTATTTTCATTTTCATTTTCCCTTAGCAATTTGAAGTTATAATGAGGAACTAATTAAAGATAGCATAGATAAGAAATTTATTCTTATCTCAGTTAGTTACGACAGGTAGCTTTGGATTTAGATATTAATTAATTGCTTAAGTGTTGCCTGGTTGGCTCAGTCTGTTAAGCATCTGCCTTCGGCTCAGGTCATGATCCTGGAATCTTAGGATTGGGTCCCATGTTGAGCTCCCCCTCAGTAGGGAGTCTGTTTCTCCCTCTTCCTCTGGCCCTTCCTTGCTCCTGCTCTGCCTCTCTCAAATCAATAAATAAAATCTTTAAAACATAAATCATTGCTTAACAGTAAGCTGAAAATAATAGGTGCTTTCTCCTTCATATTACATTAGTACAAAATGAATGTTATAACTTATGTGAGTGTCCTTTGAAAACCACATGTGTGAAATTTCCAATGTATATTTCACCATTCTCTTTTACAATGTACAGATTTTTTTTTTAGGATACTCATGGAAGTATGTATGACATGTTTGCTGAAATTTCCTTTAAACTATCTGGTTCTATAATTCCACATTTTCCCATTAACAGTGATAAATTAGGACAGAACTATGCTAATGTGCATCTCCTTTATAAACATAGTATTTTCAATCACTTTCTCACATGTGAGAAATATTTCTCACAGTATTTTATACCATGAATAAGACTTTATCTGTAATTCCATTAAATATTGTAGTATATTTCCTTCCTGACTTATATGTATAATAGGATGAAAATTATTTTATCAGCTGGTACATTTTGGGGAACAAACTGTCTTTATTTAGAAGAAGGATTTGAAATGCAACTTGCAAGCACTGAGTTCATGTTTTTGAAAGAAATAACCTAGAGATAGATAAATGTCTCTTTGTAAGGAAAAAATATCCAGAAACTTATGGATTTTAGATAAAACAAGCAAGGCATAAATGTAGTTAAATGGGAGTTGGATTAGAGGTTTACTACTATAAGTGGTTTTCATAATTACATGCAATACAGTTTTAAGTATGAGTGTCCCAATCTCCCTTTCACAATCCATCCTTACCCATCCATAAGAAAATACAATATCTATGAGCATATAGAAAGGCAAAATGTCCCTACGCACAAGTATAAATTAATTGATATATTAAAATATGTGTTGAGCCACTCTGATAAAGTCCTTATCTTCATCAGGTTGCTAGGTTCATCAAGCAGCAGAATGTAAAACTTAAAGAATATACTTAATCTGCTCCCTTTAGGTTTAAATTAACTTCTATCCCCAAATTCCTCACCCCCCCGGGCTCCCCTCCCTCAAGAAAACTAGCAAGCAAATTTCCCAGAATTTCTTTTGTTTGTTTTCTTATTTTATCTGATTTGTCACAGTAAAGGTAGAGTTGGCAGAGGTTTGTGTTGGGGCAAATGGGGAAGAATTTGGTGACATATGGTTGATTTTCACTTACCAAGTCAGGTGCCAGAAAATATTTTAAAGATTGAATTTACAACCAGAATTATGAATGTCACTGAAATGTGAGAAACTTTTTAGCTTTTCAATTCAATTCTTTAAAGGAATAAGTCCCTTACTAATCTGGAATGTTTGACTTTTTTTTTCAATGAATAATTAAATATACTGATTAAAATGCAATTCAGATCTTCACTGCTTTGCTCAAGCCTTTTGATGCTTTCTGTTTCTATCCAAAGATACTCCAATGTCTTTGTGTAGAACATCAGATCCTCTAGTGCCTTGGAGTGTTCCTGAACTCATCTCCTAAACCTCTATCCCTTTCTCAGTGGGTTGCAAATAAGCTAGGTGAAAGTCCTGCCAGGATTTCACTTGTTCCCCTTGTTCAGAACACTCCTATTCTGGATATCCTGATCAGTAGCATAAAGGAACACTTGAAAACTTTGACTATATGTTTGATAAGTCAACATAAATTTCATTTATCAAATATATCTTAAAGTTTAGGAAGGTTTCATTTAAAAAACTAATTTAAAATTACAATTAGTGAAAGGTTTATTTTCTTTTTAGGAGAAAGTTATGTATTTTAAATATTTTACCATGAATTTGTTGATTTCTTAGGAAGATGCCCTTCAACACATATTTTCAATAAATCCTCAGAAATACGGAGAGGTGCATCTAAAAACAATTCCAACAATTCTCAGAGGCTGTGATTACATTTTCTACAGTCAGAGGACGTACAATTTTTTAAAGATATTACTTACTTATTTGTCAGAGAGAGAGAGAATACAAACAGGGGAGCAGCAGGCAGAGGCAGAGGGAGAAGCAGGCTTCCCACTGAGCAAGGAGCCTGATGTAGGACTCAATTTCAGGACCCTGCAATCACAACCTGAGCTAAAGACAGATGCTTAACCAACTGAACCACCCAGCCATGGATCTAGAATGTGCAATTTTTTTTAGAAGTTCCAAGTAAACTGAAAAGCTAAAGGAAAATTCTAAGGTACAATCGAGTAGCAGTTACTAAATTTTTAGAAGATGTACTCTGAATTCCCCCAACAGGATCACTTGACTACTTCTTAGTCAAGTCATATTTCCTATGTCTTTTAAATGCATGTTAATTTTAGCTTACTATGCTAATATTAAAAAAGGGAAAAAATAATGATTGATTGAAATTACATCTTTTTTTAAATAACTCATTAATTCCTTGAAAAATAGTGGGTAATTCAATTAGACATCCAGCAACCCTTTGCAACAAATAAATTGAAAACATTTTTTGTCATTCAAGTGTATCAGCCCATTCAAGTGTATCAGGAATATGAAAATAGTTGGATAAATTAGTAATATTTCCTTATTTTTGTGGATTTACAAGGCTTTACACACTATTCTTCAAAGAAATGAACTGTATATACAAATAGTTTATTAGTCTTAAATTTCTCTCCCACAAAATGCCAGAAACTGGATATATTTATAGCTATACTAAAAGACTGCACTACCCATGATTTTTGGGGGGCACCTGGGTGGCTCAATCAGTTACTTGGTTTTGGCTGGGGTCATGATCTCAGGGTCCTGAGATTGAGTTCTGCTTGGAACTCACACTCAGCGTGGAGTCTGCTTGAGATTCTTTCCCCATCTTTTTCCCTCCGCCCTCTGCCTCTCCCTCTATTTGCATGCTCTCTCTCTCTCTCTCAAATAAGTAAATAAATAATCTTTTAAAAATGATTGTTAGTAGCAATAATCACATAATTCCTAGAGAAAAGGTTGAGACAATGTACATACTTGAAAGTAGTTTATTTCTCATGTATAGTCTATGACAGGTAGGCTAACTGAGAGTGCATATGTAATAAGCAATACTTTGTTCTGGGAAGAGTTTGTATATGAAATGTACAACCAATTTGTCAATGTTTAAAAAAATAATTTGATCAAATATTTTATCCAGCATAACAATCTGAAAGCTGTGGAGTAGACAGATTATTTCTAATTTCCATTCCTATGTTTTATAGACATCATTATTCTATAAAACAATTGAGCAGTAGAGATATGAATTTCCATGATAAAACTCTGGGATTCTTAAATCTTTCTATTTGGAAATGCTTTTTCTTTCAGAATCACCTAAAGGCTTTTGCTTAGATTCTGCTATAATTAATAGGCCACAATTACTAGGAACATCCACGTAGTTCAGGGGAAAAGTAACAAGCAAGCCATGTAACAAGCAGATCTGGATCTGAATGTCAGATCTGCTATTTAACAGCAGAAAATTAGTAGGCAGGTTGATTAAACCTTCAGGTGCTTCACTTTTCATTATGAAGTAGGACATGATAACTCCTGCCTTAGGGGATTGTTGTGGTTTATATACACAACATGCCACATAGTACGTGAATATTAAGTGAAAGCTACATGTATTTGTATTAATCATGTTCATTAGATGAAGAGATGATAAAAGTGCAGAAATAGTATTAAAAAAACAGGAAAAAAGTAAAACGAGTTTTATGAAAAAATACGTAAGATAAATTCAAAGAAATCGGAATTGTCATGCAGTATATGTTTTACAAATTCTGAAAGACAATCATCATAAATAGCAGGTATTGTCACACTAGGGCATTCCAGCTAAATACGGAACAAATAAGGAACAAAAAATTCCAACCAGTCTCACTGCTTTCCTTTTTGGCCTTCTATAATTTATTCTTCACAAAGCAATAATAATGTGCTTTTTCAAACACCTAAACAGGTTCCTTGACTCCAAACCATACAGTAGCTTAACAATTTTCTCAGAATGAAAGATGTCATTCCATAAGCTACATGGCCCTACGTCATGTTGTGCTGGACCACTTCTCTAATCTAATATTATAACTATTTCTATCTCACTCATTTCATTTCAGGTACACAATTTACTCCATGTCTATGGAACAACCAAGGGATAGTCCTGCCACAAGGCCTTTTACCAAACTGTTCCCTCTGCCTCATAAAGCTCTTACCTGGCTACCCAGATATTTCACTTCCATACTTCAAGTCTCTGCTCACACAGATCTTTATCAATTGGTTTCCAGTTGTTATTTCCTCTTCATTTTTCTTCATTTCACATATACCTAGCATCCAGTCATTCACATTTATTGTCTCTTGTCTCACCCTTACTAGAAAATAAACTATAAAAGCAATTGCTAAATAGATTTTCATATTTTCAATAACTGGAACATCAAATATCTCAGAACGTATTTATGGAATGAATGAATGTGCTTTAATTTTTTAAAATTATTATTAGTAGTATTTTTTTTTAGAGAGGTGGGGACAGGTAGAGAGAGGGGGAGAGAGCTCAATCTTGCAGCCCAGATCATGACCTGAGCCAAAACAAGAGTCAGATGCTTAACCAACTGAGCCAACCAGATGCCCCAAATGTGCTTTAATTCTTAGTTTTGGATTATTTGCATGCCTTTTTTTTAACCCTTTTACACCTACAATGACCTATTACTATTTCCATTCACAGTTTTATGTTTTACTCTTTTTAATAACTTCTAAAGTGATAATAGCTATTAAAGTATTTGAATCCTACTTTTAAATATTTTGTATTTTAAATGTAAACTTACTTATTTCATAACTTAACTTATTGATCCAACATGAAGTTTATGAACAGTTCAGAAGACAGTGTTTTACAGTTGAGATCCATGAAGTTTTCATGTATATACATACATACAGAGAATAAGTCTATTCTTCAGTTTTTAGAATTTTACAGTCTAATATTTTGCTTTAAAGCTAATTGTGGTTAATGCAGTTTCCCGATAAATCTTCACATTATGTAGTTTGAACATAAGTCTAATAAAAATGCATATATTTAATAAAAGTAGAGCAATAAACCAACTGTATTAAAAGTAATCAACATTTCATTAATAAACATAACCCATGCACTAACACTTCTTATGCAAGTAGCACTGATACATTTTGGTAAAATAAACTAATAAAACCAAAATAAATTATAAGAGTTTATATAAGGTTTATCATTCCTCTGCTCTTTCTGCACTCAGTTTCCTTTTACCAAGGCCCTCCTGAGGGCCCAAATTCTGCTATGCTCTGAAAGTGATGTGTGAAGGTAGGACATAAGTAATAAAGGTGAAAATGTTTTCTGCTCTGACCTTCAAAAAATAGCAGTCTCTTAAAGAAGACAAAAATAGAGATGAGTAGCTTCAAAATTATGGTAAGTGCCAAAATTGGGGGGGGGGGGGAAGAGAGCTCATAGTGCTGACTGGATAAAGCAAGCAAAGCCAAAAGGAATCTGGGAGATACCAACTAAAGGAACCATACACCCTCAGGTGGGTGTGGGAGGGATTCACCATGCAGAAACTTTTGATTTGAAGGTCATAGAAACAATACTTGGCAAAGAAAATGCCCAAAGAAGGTTAATAAAATATTCATAGCTTCAGTGGTATTTTAATGCCAAGTTTAAAAGTATTATCGATATTTAAAAGTCAAAATAAATAAATAATTTAAATGCTCCCCCCCTTTCCCAAGCTCCTTATTTTCAAGCCTTTTAAACCCGAGAGATAAAATAGGAAAAGAAATGGCTGTACAATATTTGCTTGCTTATTTTAGAGCAGTTTGTATATAATTATTCAGATGCACACATATGTGAGGCTAATATTTGTCAAATTGGCAAATTTTCCTTTCTTCTTTATCATTTCCTTGCTAAAAATTCATTGAAGTTTTTATAAATGAAATAAACATTTCAGATTTATCCTCATAAGTAAAGAATATTTTTTTTCACTTGAAACAGTTACAATTTGCTTCTATAGATCACACTGATCTGGCAGGAAAGCCATTGCTACAGCTGCACTCACTTCAGTGAATTACTTTTTAATTACCAACAATTCTCTTCATTTGGCTTGGATGACCAGACAAGCATCTGGGAATTTAAATAAATAAATAAATAAATAAATAAATAAATAAATTGTCTAACAAGATCTTTTCTTAGCCATACAGATTCCATTTGTTTTTGTTATTTTTAACCAAAATAGTCAGTACCATCATATTTTCTTTCAATACTACTAAATAAATTTAGGCAGGATTCCATAGCAACACTCAATACAGCAAAATTTAAACAAATAAGGTCAGGAAAAGCCTACTAATTAAATCAGCAGGGCTGAGATCTCTCCCCAGCGGAATTTTTAAATTGCAATGCCAATTGGCACAACAATCTTAGAAAAGAATACTTTTGCATCTGAGTTATTTCTGTCATAGAGGGCTGGGTTGCCTTTCAGGGTTGTAACATTTCCACTGGCTTCAGCTTCTTCCAGAAAGCTGGGTAGTAAGTTCTCTGAATCATCCATTAGGCTGGAAGCATCTCTCCCTTTTTTTTTTTTTGGCATCCAAGCCGGCCAACTTGTGTAAAGAAGAAACTCAAAACAGTGTTTTTCCTTTTCAAAATTAAGAAAAAGAGAGCCAGTCCCACAGAGAGGTTTTAACATGTTCAGATACTTGGCTCATAGAAGAGCCTCACTAAGTGTCTGTTGGTTAGTTCCCAAATAACATTCTGTTATGGGAGCTTTGCATTTCTTGTCTGTTATAAAAGGAGGGCCATTATGTTCAGCATCTGCCTGTGCTTCTCCCTTCCTCTTTATGTGTCTTCAGACTATGTTTTAAAACAGCACCTTTCCAAAAGAAACCATGTCTTTCTCTGAAATATTAGAAAAAAAATTGCATTTTGGTAAATCAGGTTTTAATGAAACACATTTTCATCAGCTTAATAATTAAGAAGGCAAAATATCATTTAGTGTTTCAAAACCAGATAAAGTTATTTACCAATCAAAAATTATTGAATGTTGACATTAAAAATAATCTTATCAACAATATCATTTAATTTTCTTTACCATTCCCCCCTTCTAACACTCCTTTTTGTTTCCAGGAATCACATCTCTCTCATGCAGCCTTTACAGAATGGCTTCTCTCACTTAGTAATGCGCATTTAAGAGTTCCTCCATGTCTTTTCAGGGTATAATAGCTCTTTTCTTCTTAGCTCTGAATAATATTCCATTGTCTGGATGTACCACACTTTAGGTATCCATTCACCTACTAAAAAACACTTTGGTTACTTCCAAGTTTTGGCAATTATAAATAAAGTTGTTATAAACATCCGCTTGTATGATTTGTTATAGACATAATGTTTTTTTTTACTTTAGGTAAATGCCAGGGAGCATGATGTCTGGATCTTTTTTTTTTTTTTAAGATTTTATTTATTTATTTATCTGACAGAGAGAGAGATCACAAGTAGGCAGAGAGGCAGGTAGAGAGAGAGGAGGAAGCAGGCTCCCCGCTGAGAGAGAGAGCCCGATGCGGGGCTTGATTCCAGGACCCTGGGATCATGACCTGAGCTGAAGGCAGAGGTTTTAACCCACTGAGCCACCCAGGCGCCCGGATGTCTGGATCTTATGGTGAGAATGTTTGGTGTTATGAGAAGCTGCCAGATGTCTTCCCGGATGGTTGTACCATTGTGCATTCCCACCAGCAATGCGTAAGTATTCCTACTGCTTCATATCCTCACCAACTTTTGGTCTTGTCAGTGTTCCCAACTTCGACCATTCTAACAGGTATATTCTAGTAGTAGTATGTCACTGTTAACTTGAATTTGCATTTGTCTTCTAACATATGATGTAGAATACCTTTACATATGCTTATTTGTCATATGTGCATGTTCTCTGATGAGGTGTCTGTTAAGGTTTGGTCTGTTTTTTTTTTTTAAATCAGGTTGTTTGTTTTCTTCTTGTGGAGTTTGAAGGGTTCTTTGCATATTTTGGATAATTGTCCTTTATCAGATGCGTCTTTTGCAAATATTTTCTCCGAGTCTGTGGCTGATGTTCTCATTCTCTTAATATTGTGTCACAAAGAAATTCTTTTTTTTTTCTTTTAAAGATTTTATTTATTTATTTGACAGAGAGAGGTCACAAGTAGGCAGAGAGGCAGGCAGAGAGAGAGAGAGAGGAGGAAGCAGGTTCCCCGCTGAGCAGAGAGCCCAATGTGGGACTCGATCCCAGGATCCTGAGATCATGACCTGAGCCGAAGTCAGAGGCTTAACCCACTGAGCCACCCAGGTGCCCCTCACAAAGAAGTTCTTAAATATGACTAAGTGCAGCTGTAGCTTATCAGTGATTTGTTTCATAGATCATACCTTTGATGTTGTATCTAAAATGTTATAGATATACCCAAGGTTGACCAGGTTTCTCCTATATTATCTCTTATGATTTCTATAGTTTTGCATTTTACATTTAGGTCTGTGATCCATTTTGAGTTAGTTTTTGTGAAGGGTGAAAGGTCTGTGTCTAGATTTATTTATTTATCTTATGCATGTGGATGGCCAGTTGTTTGACACCATTTGTCAAAATGACCACTTTTGCTCCATTATATTGCCTTTGCTCTTTTGTGAATGATTAGTGGACTATATTTATGTGGCTCCATTTCTGGGCTCTTTATTCTGCTCCATTGATCCGTTTGTCTATCTTTTCACCAATACCACACTTGCTTGATTATTGTAGCTTTACAGAAAGACTTGAAGTCAGGTAATGTCTATTCTCAACTCTGTTCTTCTCCTCCAATATTGTATTGGCTATTCTGGGTCTCTTGTCTTTCTGTATAATTAGTTTATCGATATCCACAAAATAACTTGCTGGGATTTTATCTGGGATTACATTAAATCTATAAATCAAATTGGGAAGAACTGACATTTTGACAATATTGAGTTTTCCTATCCATGAACATTCTATATCTCTTCATTTATTTAGTCCATCCTTAAAGTCATTCATCAGAGTTTGACAGTTTCCCACATATAAATCTTGCACATATTTTGTTAGATTTATATCTAAGTACTTCATTTTTAGGTACTGATATAAATAATATCTATTTAATTTCAAATTCTACTTGTGCATTGTTTTTATATAGGAAAGCAATTAATTTTTGTGTATTAATCTTATATCCTGCTACCTGGCTATAATCCCTTATCAGTTCCAAGAGTTTTGTTGTCTATTCTTTTGGATTTTCTACATAGATAATCATGATATCAATGAACAAAGATAGTTTTTTTTTTCATTTCTCTATCTGCATATCTTTTATTTCCTGTTTTGTCTTATGCATTGGGTAGAAGTTCCAGTAGGATTTTGAAAAAGAGTAATGAGAAAGGACTCCTTGCCTTGTTGGAAAGTTTTTAATTTCTCACAATCAAGTATGATGTTGGTTATAAGTTTTTTAAGGTATTCTTTATCAAACTGAACAAGTTCCATTCTATTCTTATTTTACTCTTTTTATTATGAAAGTGTTTTAGATTTTGTCAAATGTTTTTTTCTGTATGCATTGGTATGGCCATGCGATTTTCTTTTTTTAGCTTATTGACACGATGCATTGAGTTAAATGTTAAATCAGTCCTATATATATATATGGGTATATCCTATATATATATATATATATATCCCATACATATATATATATGGGTAAATCCCACTTGGTCATGGTATATAATTCTCTTAATACATTGTTGGAATGAATTGGCTAATATTCATTAGGTAAAACAAAAATTTCATTAAGTAAAATAAAATTTTAGAGTATATGACTATAATTTTATTTTCATTTATCAATCAGAGCTCCAGTTACAATATCTCTGTTCCTTGAAATAACATCCTGACTTTCTACAAGGAGTGCAAGGCCAGGTTCTAGAAAAGGACATAGAAAATTATTCTGATCCTACTATCTACAAAGAGACTTGCACCTACACTTGTATAAGGAAATAATTATCAATGGGCTTAGAAATGTTTCTGCAAGTGATAATGTCACTTAGGCCTTTATCATAACTTCTTTGGTATAAATTTAATACAAAAATTAGTATGAAAGTGCAAAGGAAACCATTCATGTCATTTATTTTAGAACAAGAGTATAGTGAGATACCATGTATTTACCAAGTGAGAAAAATATGTATTTTATGCTTGACAATTAACAATATATTATTTATTTTTAGTTGAGTTATAGATTAAAAGCACGATTTGCTAGCAGTTTTAAGAACATTGTATTGTGTAAAGAGTAAGAGTCTATGACATACCTATGTGATGAATTGCCAGTTTCATATCAATTATATGAAAAGTAAAACGGTTTACAATCCAATGATCCCCTTCAAGTTCAAGCTCTCAAACTGTGAATACTGAGAGAGACTTTTTGGCATGCAGACTTCTTCCACCTCTTCATAGGTGAAACATAAATGTGAACTGGAAGAGCTGTGATTTTTAGTGCTACACAGAAAGCATGCACTTTAAAACTTTGCATGATAAAAATACCAATATGCCCAATTAGTGTTGAACATTTTCAATATTTCCTTTTACCAATCTGAGATTTTTGCCTAGATTTCTTTACCAAAAAAAAAAAAATCATTTGCTTAATTTACAAATTCAAAGTAGACAAACATAACAACAAGAATGAGGTAATGATCTAGGAAATTGAAGTTAAATAAAACGCTGTTGGGTTAAATCTTGTTTAGCTTTATCAAAATTAATTTGATTGATTGAAATCTTTGGATTCCTATGCCATGCATTTTAGATAACCCCCAAAAAACAGATTTAAGGATAGTAGAACTATGGCAGCTGAGTTTATTCATGATTCTTATGTATATTATCCAGAAAGTGGTAAAAATGAGGTGTATGTCACCTTAAGTAATTAAGGTAATATCTGAAACATTCAGCACTGAGCACCTTTTCTTGAACTGTTCTTGTTCCCCCCTTAGATTTAATAAGGGAACTGCCTTGTTAATAAAATTGTTTGGACCAAGGGTGGTACTTGAGATTTAACTGGATTCAGAACTTGTGAGTAGATTAATACTGAAAGTATTTTTCACAGGAAAAGGAAACTAAAGATAAAACCTAGAGTTTTTGGTATCTCTCTTGTCATGAGTATAAAGCAAACCTTAACACAATAAAAGAAGAAACTGATCTAAACAGAAAAAAAAAATATTTAAGAAAAAGTTATGGTAGCACACAAGTCACGGTTCTCAGAAGTTTCTAAAATAGTTTCTCTTGTTTTTTTTAAGATTTATTTATTTGAGAGAGAGAGAGAACACACACACACGTAGGAGGGTCAGGGAGAAGGGCAGAGGGAGAGGGAGAGAATCGCAAGTAAACTCCACATTGAGCATGGGCCCAACACAGGGCTTGATCCACAACTCTGAAATCATGACCTGAGGTCATGACCTGAGCCAAAAACCAAGAGTTCCACACTTAACAAACTGCACTACCAAGGTGCCCCTAATATAGTTTCTAAAATATTCTTTGGAGTCTGAGATTTAGTGTATTTCCCTTATTTTTTTTTATATTTTATTTATTTGACAAAGATCACAAGTAGGTAGAGAGGCCAGCAGAGAGAGAGAGAGGAAGGGAAGCAGGCTCTCCGCTGAGCAGAGAGCCCGATGCGGGGCTCTATCCCAGGACCCTGAGATCATGACCTGAGCCGAAGGCAGAGGCTTTAACCCACTGAGCCACCCAGGCACCCCTCCCTTATTTTTTAACCTAATTAAGAAGGATTTCTATCACTTATAACCAAGGGTTCAAATACATTAAGTTTAAACAAGTCTCTTCCCTTTCTTTAGTTTTAATAATAAAGACTAATTTTGAGATACTTTCTACTATCAAAATAGTAAATTTGCACTTGAGTCCCTTAAACTATAAATTTTAAAAATATTAATACTCTTAATAAATAAAGACAAATCTTTAGGAACCAAATTTATAAGGTAACAACAGTCAACACCAGACCATTATTAAATCACAGAGTTATTTTAAAAATTAACATACTTTAATTGCATGAAAACAGTTTACTTTTTCCTTCAACTTGGATGTCTTAGAGAAGATATTCCTAAGTATTTGTTTTAGAAACCTGTGACTACTAACATTTTACACTGGGAATCACCCTTAAACATTTTAATTATTAATTGCATGACTTTGGCAATACTCAGAAATAAATAGTTATTCTGGAAGCATTTGGAAATAAAATGAACTGTTCAACCATGAAAGTTTTTTTTTTTTTTTTTAAATGATGATAGAATGAAATAAGTTCCCAGCTGTTAATTATTACTTGTGATAGAATATGGCATGGGTACTTTCAAAAACTTGTAATTAACTTTCTTGTGCATCTTTAGGTACTTCAGAATGTTCTAATTGATATGATGTTCAATTTGGGGGCTGAAACATTATCCAACTATCTAACTATTCTGGAATAAATTGGTAAACATACTAATGGATTTTGTGGGTTTTCCCACAAGGCCAACAATCTTCCCTTATTTTTTTGGTGAGAGAGCCCACATTTACTTTAAGTTAGTATTTATTTCTAATTCTCTTTCCATTTTTGCAGATCCTGTCAATTTTATCTGTGGGTCTAGGGGCAGAAATATGACCAGTATTTGCAACTCAGAATAACTGATCAGAAAATTGGTTACATAATGTAACTAGTGGCTGTAAATCATCACATCTGGACTTTTCTTTGTCTATGCATAAAAAGCAGCAGACTCTACTTTTCATGTGACTTTGTCATCTGGAGGATACCTACATCGGGAACTATTGTGGTGTCACTGCCTGCTGACCCTGCGTGGTAACATCTTATTTGACCAAGAGGCCAGCCTTAAAACCAGCAAAGAGTCCTGAGACACCTTAAGGTCCAGTTTCACTATACTCTAGAGTTTAAGCAACATAACCTCTAAGTTCCATTTTACTTAAAGAAGTTTATATTGGGTTTTCCTTTCTATTACATTTAAAATATAATTAACTGGAAATTAGAGACTACAAAAACAATGTAGAATCTATGTGATAAACTTATAGGATCATGAGCTTAATTATGACTTGGGATAATGGTCTCACTCACAACTAACTCTCCTCTTTTTCTTTTTTTTCTTTTGTCAATTCCTATTTCCAAAGCAATGTAGTTTAGTCCCTCAAAATCATATGTGTATAAAATACCTACTTCCTTGATAGTGCTAGTCAAATCACAAAAGGAAATATGGCCAAAGCTGACCCAAATATATTCAGATTTAAGAAAAGCTGAATATAATATTGGGAGAGCTCAGAGTATCTTCTGCTTGCAATATAGCCTAAAAAAACAGATGAGCAGGAAGTGAAGGAAATCTATGGAAGTATAGCCTTAAAATAAATTTATCTCCCTCTCTTTTAATATATGTACACTGACTCAATTTATTACTTAATACCATACTATCCTGCCAAGTATATTACCCAACTTAAAGGCAATTTCCATTCCTTTTGAGGCTATGTTGGAGACAGAAACCATAGGATGTGGAGGGTCTGTTTGTTATTCTATACATGATGACACATAGCTTCCCAGTTCATTTTTTCTGTTTTCCTGCCTTATTCTCTTCCATTGCTTTCTTAACTTAGACTCCCATTCCCTGCCATGTTTATTCTATGATCTTCCAGCAGCATCAGAGGGAACTAGAATAAAAATAAAAATTTTATAGTGTTGTAATTAGAGTAACAGGTAGAGAGATCAGAGAATACATGGCTCAGTGCTAAATTCTTGCAGATGTTTCTGACTGAATTCTTGCCAACTGAATTTGAAAACGATGTGTGACTCTTTCAGGGAGCCACAGACAATCATCTCTCCCTTTCTGCACTTTTGGATCCAAGCTACTTACAAGCAACATAATAAAATAACTGAACATCTCTCCAGTTTGTTGAGTTTGTTGAGCTAGAGAACACATTCTGAAGCTGGGAGACTTTTTCCAATCTTATTTTTGAAACTTTTTCAAAAGCATGATTATGTTATTATTATAAGCAAAAGTATCCTTTAAATCATAATTATCTGGGTTTCAAACATCTGTTGATAATTAGTACTCTTATTCATATAAACTTATTTTTAGTCCAGAATTGTCCCAGCCATTGTGGACTGTGAGATTGTTTGGGGACTTAGATAAATATATAGATATCCTTAGACTCTTCCCAATATTAACACCAAGGATCTCAGTAGAGGATCCATAATAAGGCTTCCAACTAATTTTTTTACTTAGGTAGATTTGTGAAACAATGATTTAGTCTTAGTGTTCCGCTTTATCTTTTACACTTATTTAGTAATCAAGAGTACCTGTGCCCTTTGATTAATCTGTTCCTCAATCTACCCTAGAGGTCTCACTTATGCCTGTGTCCTTCATATAATTTTTGTTCCTAGAATTCTACTCCTTTTCCAGTGTTATTCTTTCCTTGGTACAGAATGTGCAGTTAATTTGTGAAATAACTTTCTGTTTGCATATGCTACATAATATGAGAAAAAAACAACTTTAATATTTATATGTTGTCATTTTACTTAAGTTTCTTAGCAACTCACCTGCTTATTCCTTCATGTCAGTTTGTATCCCAGTTTGTTATTAGGAGTCTGTCTAGAGTAGCTTTTCAAAGAATCATCAAGAAGACTAGAGAACAAGGTTTAGGAAGAAATTATCAGGAAAAAGGAAAACTAGGCAATGTGAAATTCAGTAAATACCATATCATAAAAATGGACTTTTTTGGATGTTCCCAAAGGTCCCACTGCATTGGCTCCCAACATTACCTCTAATGTCCATACCATTTCTGTGATTGGCCATTCATTTTTAAGATCTCCCCAAAATATTTACAGCTCCATGTAAGAGAACTGAAATGGGTGATTATTGGTCATATGCTCATTTTCAACTCTCCAGGAGCTGAAAACAGAAAATAGGGAGCTCTTCTTTTTTCTGTGGTGTAAGTAGAAGAAGAATTCAGAATAGCATAGTAGTAGACTAACTTAAAATAGGTAGTGTGTTCACATCCTGAGTAATAAAAATAAGACAAATAACTATAATAATCCAAAACTTGGTTGTTCAACATCCACATAAATCTTCCCATACATAAACTTCCAGACCAGAAAATTGCTCTCAGGAAGCATAATCCATCTGTCCCCTTTTCAATGCAAATTTTATGCATATGTGGACTATGTGACCAAAAGGGAGGCAAACTCAATATTTATCACAAAGAATGCTAAGGTCCAGATAATTCAGTGTTGTCCATTTCTCTTCTAGTTCTGATCTAATGTTGTCTAAATATTATTTCATATACTGATTAAGTTTCATAGTTAACCATAAGCAATATATACTATATATAGATGAAAGAAACTAATAAAAAAGTATATAGATAGATTTAGATAGCTCTGAAAAGAAAGGCAATTAATTTTAGGAAAAGATAATTCCTCAGTTCCGCAGCTGATCGCTGAGTCATAGTTGGAATTTATCAACATTCATCTTCTTTAAATATTCTTTTAAATTCAATCTGGAATTTGAATTTGATCTGGAACTCAACTGGTCAGGTTCTACGACTTTTTTTAAAAAAAGATTTATTTATTTGAGAAAGAGAGATAGTGGGAGACAGGAGGCAGACAGAGAGGGAGAGACAAACCCAAGCAGAGACTCTACACAGAGTGTGGAGCCCGATGCGGGCTTTGATCTCACAACCCTGAGATCAGACCTGAGATGAAACCAAGAATGGGATGATTCTTAGCTGACTGTACCACCAAGGTGCCCCTAAGACGTTTTTTTATAACATAACCCTTTCTTCTGAAAGATCTGAACCCATGGTGGTACTGCTTTTCTAGTGTTACAGTAGTCTTTCATTGATATTCATCACTGTATTAAAAAAAAAAAAAAAGTGCAGTATTCCCAGAATAAATGTTGTCTCCATCCAAACTTTCTGATGTTTCCAATCTGCAGAAATCACTGAAACCAGCATTAAAATTCCTATTTTCCCCAAATGGTATCAGAAGCATTAAAAAGTAAATTTCCGTCATATCATCTAATTCAATGGAGTCATGGATCCATTAATGGAAGTCTTTCTTTTTGAAGTAGTAAAATCTCTAAATTGCACAAGATGACAGTCATGGGAATACTAGACAAATATTTTGTGAATGGATACTTATGAATAACTATGGGAAGTGTCATGCCCTACTTCTATTTATTAACTTTCAGATCTGCCCAAAATATATTCTATACCTTGCATGCTGTTGTTTAGAACTGATCGCTGACTGGGAAAGCTAATGATTTCTATAGACACTGGCCTACTGCCTTCCTTATGTTGCTGTATAAAGAATCCTCAGTCAAAAGCAAAACTCTATAAAATACTAAAGCAATTTGTCATCATTTAGTCAATGGATAGACTTTGGTACTAATAAGGCATAAAGGCAGATAAAATATTTTGAAAACCTGAATGAGCATCTGTTTGAGAATAAATTTCTACTTTCTCTAAGGTGGAAGGAGCAAATACAATTGACCTGTTTCAAGGCTACTTTTACTTAGAATATTATACAATATTCAGGGCTTGAGGCTGCTTATCTCTACTAGCAAGTTTAATTACTCAGTGGCAGCAATAACTAAAATAACCTTAGATATGGAGGTCCATGCCATTGATTTTCTGCATAGCCTCCTATTTGCAAAATTGTCTCTTTCTGAGGTCTTTGTGAGAGTATTACAGGGGCGGTTGAAGAAGGCTTACTTACATATTTAGCTTAAGTAAACTTTCCCAACTGATAATTAAAATCTCCTCTGACATAATGGCTTTTGAGTAAGAATTCACATGTGACACAAATATTTTTATACTTTGGGTCATTAAATAACTTCTGTCTGCAAGAATCCCCATTCTTTCTAATTGCTCAAACTTGCTTCTTTCATTTCTTTGACTATCCAACAAAATTAACCACCCAGAATTATGGAATAGTCTTAACTCATGCCATATATACTTCTAAAGTGGATGGCAGGATGCACTATTCTAAGGAATATCTCCTGGAAAGCTATTCCTTGGCTGCATAGCCTTCAGAAGCACTCCTGAGAAAGCTATACTGTCAACACAGTCCATTTCTGTTTGTTCTACTGATATATAAGGGTATATATTGAGTCATCAATAAACTGTTATTTTCCACCTCATTTGTCAGATGACCAAAGAATATGGCTTATGAGAAAAGTGTGAGTTGAAGATGAGACTTACCTGGTAGGAATAATCATGATGGGAAGGTTAATGATATGGTTTGATCATGCAACTTATTTGTGCATATCAGGAAATTACATATACAATTGTCCCTCGAGCTACATGGGGTTAGGGGCATGAACCCCCTCCTACACACATACAGAGTCAAAAACCCATGTATAACTTTTGACTCCTCAAAACATTAACTGCTAAGAGCTCATTGTTTACTAGAAGCCTTACCAATAATATAAACAATCAATTAACAAATATTTTGTTTTTATATGCATTATATGCTGTACTCTTGCAATAAAGTAAACTTAAGAAAATAAAATTTTATAAGAAAATCATAAGGAAGAGAAAATATCTTTACAGTATTGTACTGTAAAAAATTGGCTTATATGTGGACCCACACAGTTCAAATCCATATTTTTTAAAGTTCAACTGTATATCTCAAGGGTTTTTTAGGGTGATATGCACCCCCAATTATGTCAGTTCAACAAAAACAATTAACAAAGAACATTTAAGGTCATATAATAATGTGATAAGCATTCAAGATTTCAGCTTTTATGCCCTTTTATGGCCTTATTACCAACCTAAAAGCTATTTCTGAAAACAGTAATGGTTACATGCAAAATATGGCATGGTCTTGCTTCTAAACTAAGAAGGCTCCACTGTGGTTTCCAACTGTGGTTTGTTATATCTGCTGTACATCATTCTGAAATGTCACAAATGCTTGACTGATACTCAGTTTGCTGGGTGAAAGAACCAGTTGACAGATTCCCTTTTAACTAAAGAAATTTATCTTGTTATTGGTCTCTTAAGTTTGGCTGTCTTTCAGATCATGAAGTAAAAAGATTGAGTCAACAATCTATGTCTCTTTTGTAGTGGCAGTGAGCAAAAAGTGCAGCAATTTATTCTAGGATGTGGAAGAATCCCATAACCTTCCCTGAAATGAAAATCCTACATATTTTGTGTAATACATTTTCCATTCTCTGACAAATGTGTTTCCATGTCATTTAAATTCTTTATTAATTCAAACTTTTCAGTCCTATCAGCATAATGTAACCAAATAGTGGGTCCATGTGTTGATGTTCTTTGGAATGAGGAGACATGAAAGATCCCTGAAAACTAAGAAATGGCACCAAGTTTGAGAAATGACCTACCCTTGAAGAAAGTTCTTAAAGTATATTGGTGCTATTTGGAACTGATTGTGATACTCCATATTTATGAGAATAAAGGGAACATAGCTGTAAAAGCAATGGGATATAAACTGATAAGAAATGAACTGATGAGCTCCAGAAAGATCTTTAGAACAGAAGCAACAATTGTGGGTTAATGTACTATCATTCTCAAAGACTTCTTAGATTTCAGTTTAGACCAAATTATTTAATTTGCTTCTAATAATAATCACAACCTTATTTATTGAAAGCCTCTAAATTCCTATGATTCAGACAAGGATATGTAATTGCTTTTGATGAATTATTTTGGTACTGAGGAGGAAGAAAGAGCTCTTTAACTTATTATAAAATGCTTTACTCTTCAGAAAAAAGAATCAATGTGATGTTATGGTCATTATGACAATTCCATAATGTTATCTTTCATAATTTTTCACCTAAAGTTTTCTAATACTATAATGAGATAGGTTCAGAATTTGAATGAGTCAAATGTCTATTCATTTCAAGTTAATTTCCATTTATATAACTTGCCTTTTATAAGTCTACATTAACAACTGACAACTTCGATATTCTGCATCCTTAGGAAGAAGTGTTAACTCAGAAGCATTCTTTTCTGATACCTGAAATATATCAGTTTTCCTCTTTCCTAATGCTTGGTTTTCTTGGTAAAATACCATGATAATTTGGCATAGACTGGTAAAAGATTTGTAGTATAATCTTTCTATTGTATTTTAAGGTCTTGACTTAAATATATGCCATATTTGTATCTAGATGATATTTGTATTTTTATATATATACATATATATATATATAATATTTAATGATTAATGTAAAGCAACATAAACTTGCATTTCCTGTACATGCTAGGGTGCAGACATGACTGAATATAACTTTGGGTAGAACCAAAAGAAATTTAAGTGATTGATGTACTGAGGTCTACTGGGAAATAGTTCATTTATAGAAAAGAATAAGGTGAGATAAATTAATTGAGTTAAGGGGCGCCTGGGTGGCTCAGTTGGTTAAGCAACTGCCTTCGGCTCAGGTCATGGTCCCAGAGTCCTGGGATCGAGTCCCACATCGGGCTCCCAGCTCCATGGGGAGTCTGCTTCTCCCTCTGACCTCCCCTCTCATGTTCTCTCTCACTCTGTCTCTCTCTCTCCCAAAAAAACAAATAAATAAAAATCTTTAAAAAATAATAATAAAAAAAATTTGTGGAGAGGACATTAAAAAAAAAATTAATTGAGTTAAAAACAATTGAGGAATTTCTTCTGGTAATGATGGACTAGATGGCTTGAAATAACTCTTCACTGTGAACAACTACTTACTGAATGAAACAAAAATGCATCAGAGAAAAAGGCACTGAGAAATTGTGAAATCAGTCTGGGAGAGTAGAGGATAATAAACAGATGAAATAGACATTTGAGACCTTTTCTCTTTTAGAAATCACAATGATTTGGAAGCAGCAGTTAAGAGGTTGGGAAGCTGAGCAAAGCTTTTTACAGACTTGTGAACTTAAAAGGACAAGCTTGGAATTTAAGACCATCTGGAAAAAATCCATAGAATTTGGAATGGGCCCTCGATGGATTACAATAAAGGAATAAACATGAACTGGAAAGAAACAAGTTTTCACTAAAAAACTTCACTAGAGTTTCAGATCATCTTAATTTTATTACACTGCCAGAAGCAAAGATAAATTCTCTGTAGATAAGATTTACATAATCCAAAGCCTCAAATTATCTTAATAAGATGCAATATGAAATGTCAAGCACTCGATCAAAATTAACCAGGCATATGAGGAACAGAATGTGAATGAAAACCAAGAAAACAACTGGCCAAAGGCAGAGACCCATAGAGAATACAGATAAGGGAGTTACCAGTCACAGAATTTAAAGTAAGCAATGATGAGGATGCTTAAGAAGCTAAAAGACAAAAAAAGAAATTAAGAATGTAAATGTAATTAGAACTAAGAGTTATAGTAAATAATATTAAAAGCTCAGTAAATGCACTGAAGAGCAGATTAGATACTGGTGAAAAGAGTATTATTAAACTAGAAGGTAAGCCAAAAAATAAATATTCAAAATGAAACAGATTGTCAAAAACTGTGAGAGCTAGGAGATGATACAAGCTAACAAATGAGTCTTCCACCTCAACTTCACTGATGCTGTCAGCAAACACAATATCCTTCACTCAGAAACAATGAACTTTACTAGAGAGCAGGGCAGGCAGCATGAGCTTTATGTTCATATTCAATTTACTCCCCATATTCCACAAATTCCATGGGGATGGTGCTGAGGTAGACCAAGACAGATGCTATGCAAACAGTGAATTTATTTCATAGCTGAGGAATCTCTAGCTTAGAAAACCCCTACCCTTATAGGGAAGCTGCAAGCAAACCTTCCCAACTTTTGCTCTACAGAGAGATATTATTTTTATCAATAAAGAAGGAAATTGATATTCTTTCTACCTTCATGGAAGAAGTCATATCTTCCAGTATTATTTGTTAGGTAAAACCCTTTGAAAATACGGTATGCAACAAAATATGCCCTAAGGCATGTAGAAATACCATAGTGAATTGTCCACAAACAACATATATCTCTCATGTCTACATCATCATGACTTCTGAAATTTTTTTCTATGATTATTCCACTCCATTATTCACTCTGATTAATCTGAAAGACATAGACAGGCATTTAATAAGGTCCCCCTCAATAGAATTCAAACAGCAGGATAAATCCAACTAATCATACACCATATATAGTAACAGTTCTCTTTATAATAATACCCAGCCTGGGGGCGCCTGGGTGTTTCAGTGGGTTAAGCCTCTGCCTTCAGCTCAGGTCATGATCTCAGGGTCCTGGGACTGAGCAAGGCATCAGGCTCTCTGCTCAGCAGGGAGCCGGTTTCCTCCCCTCTCTCTGCCTACCTCTCTGCCTACTTGAGATCTCTCTATCTGTCAAATATATAAAATCTTAAATATATATATATACACACACACATATATATACATACATACATATATAATAATAGCCAGCCTGGAAAATCAAAGATCATCATTGCAGAAAAGAAAATAAATTATGATGTACTTACACATAAAATACTTGTGAAATTGATTGTACAAGTTGCAACTATATGCACCAATAGAAATGAATCTCAGAAAACAATTTCAGATATAAAAACACAGGTAAAAAAAGAGTACACATATGTGATTCAATTTATGTAATGTTCAAAAACAGACAAAATTAATACATGGAGTTAGAAGTTATCATAGTTCAGTTAGTCACTATGAAGAAGCATCAGAGGGCTTTGGGGCTTAGTGCAGTTTTTCTTAATCTGCATACTGACTACAGTTAAGTGCATGTTAAGTGCATGACTATTTCACTGAGTTATAGATCTAGGATTTGTGCACTTAGATAAAAGTCCCATAAATAACAATAACAACAAAAAAAATCTACTATAGTACCCAAATATATTAATCAACCAAATAAGGAGAGAGAAGAAACAATTATAACAACTAAACAGTACAGATATTGTACCTTAACCAATACAGATAAGACAGTTGATAATATTCAATATTCATTTGTGATTAAAAAATACTTCCAAATTTAGTGAAGAAATTCTATATTCAAAAAAAATGTATATACATAAAATCTACAGTAAACATCCTACTTAGTCAGAAACATTTAGCTCACTTACTTTTTTTGAGATCAAAAATGAGAAATGATCACTTATTTTCACTGCTTTCATTCAATATTTCATTGAAGGTCTTAGTCAATAAACAAGACAAAACTATTGAATAGCATAAGAATTGAAAATTTAAAAAGATAGCTTTAATAATTTACAGATGACACCATTATATATGTGCCATATCAAGAGTCTACAAATAAGTTAGCAATTCATAAGTAAAGTCAGCAATGTACTTGGAAGCAAGATCAATATACTAAAATCAGCATGTAACTGCAATACAAAAAATCAGTTGTATTATATAAAATAGAAGCAGTTATAAAAAGTAAAACATAACGGATAAAGTTAAAAGTCATTAACTAAGAATCTAAAAATATATGTAAGGAATCTTTATTTCTTCTATATCGAAGAGGATGGAGGGGTATAAATATATTCTTGAATTTGAGGACCTCAAATGACTAAAGGACACATTTTCCTAAATTGATCTATTGATGTATAAATTCAGTGTAAATCCAGTCAAAACTACAGAAGTTTCCTCCCTTCCCATTTTTTTGGTAAATTAACAAGTTGATTCTATAATGTATATGAAAATTCAAATGACCAAGAACAACAAAAAGATGTAGATGACTGAAGAGGGATAATCACTCTACTAGATAAGATGAGTTGTTAAAAATAGCACTAGTCGGGGAGGGGTAACTGGGTGATGGGCATTAAGGAGCGCACATGATATAATGAGCACTGGGTGTTATATGCAACTGATGAATTACTGAACGCTACATCTGAAACCAATCATGTACTGTATGTCGACTAGTTGAATTTAAATTAAAAAAATAGCACTAGTAAAGTTCTCTGCTTTATGTCCTATAAAGATAAGCAAGAAGTCCATGGATCAGGACAGCAAGTTCAAAAATCAACACATTTCATTTAATACAAAGGCAATATTGCAGTGCTGAGGAAAAATTAAATGATGTTGAGTCTACTAGATAGCTATATATAAAAAACTGAAAATTTAGTACTTACCTCACACCATTCATATAAATTACTTCTTTTTGTTGTTGTTGTTATGTTATATATAAATGTGAAAGTGAGGTTAATAAATCTTTCAGATCAGAGAATATCTTCAGAAAGTTAGAGTAGGAAAATTTCTTAACCAAAACTTAGAAAGTTAGAAAGCCTAAGAAACATTAAAAAAAAATATTGACAAATGGCTACATTAAAATAAGCAGCTTCTTTTCATTAAAAGATAGAAACAGGGCGCCTGGGTGGCTCAGTGGGTTAAGCTGCTGCCTTCAGCTCGGGTCATGATCTCGGGGTCCTGGGATCGAGTCCCGCATCGGGCTCTCTGCTCAGCGGGGAGCCTGCTTCCCTCTCTCTCTCTGCCTGCCTCTCTGTCTACTGTGATCTCTCTCTGTCAAATGAATAAATAAAAAATCTTTAAAAAAAAAGATAGAAACAAATTAAAAAGCAAGACAAAGAGGAGAGAAGCTATTTGTAACAAATAGAACTGATGAGGTGCTTTAATCCAGATTATAGCATGAATTCTTATAAATCCATAATAAAATGAAAGAAAACCCAATTTAAAAATAACAAGGGCTTCAGATAAAGTTATAGAAATATCCAATGTGGTCATTTTTCAAGGAGATGCAAACTGAAAGGGACTGTATCACCAACCTCAGCAGCTTCTACATAAGGTAGACCAAAGGCTTGGCTCTCTAAAGAATCATATCCTCTGGGCAGTCATCCTTAGAACCACACACTCATGCACTGGGATTTGTCTGCAAGTCTCCATTGACAATAGAGTAATAATTTACCCAAAATAGAGTAGCTTGAAAAAAATGTTGTCATGTATCAAGAGAATTACAAAACACTTTGGAAAGGTCCATAAAAGGTCCAGAACATTCTCAGAGCAACAGGAAGAAATACGATTAAAACATGATTTTCCTATGAACAGAAAAAGGTGGTACCATTGGAGCCCTGTGAATATCCCACGTGATTGTTATGGTGAACCTCTAATATAACAATCCTGGCACGGCAACAAAAGTATTTTTATGTACAGATAGATATCAGTCAAATCATATTGACTATAATTCAGAGAAAGTCAATAAGCAATAACCCATAATGAAAACTCTCACTATTGCTTTTGTTTGTAAGCTTTGCTTTCATTTAGCCATTACTCTAATTTGAAATGAGCACTTGGGAAAATCAGCACTCCTCAGGATAAACCAGACTTATGAGACTTATTTCTTTGTTTACTGTTAAAGAAGGATAGTCAGAAGAAAGGCAGGCAGGGACAAAAGACACCCTTAAGAGGATTTTACACCAACCTCTAGGGAAGGAGCCCTCCACCCTTTCCCATGTGAACAGTATACTCCCTGATAGGTAGATGAACGTATAGACAAAAAACCTGATTGGGTGACAGGTGCATGAGGGTTAAGAAGGTTAAAACAGCTGCGGGCATTCTCTTAAAAACCCCTAGACATAGAAACTCCAACAGCAACCCTCTCAGGTACCCTCCTTCTTTGGAAACTTTGTACTATCACTCAAAAACTTTTGCTTTGTTGCCCACCACTCCTCATCTGGTCTGCCTCTTCATTCAAAGGGGAATGACGAAGAACCTCAGGCACTAAAGGAAAAGAAATCCTGAAACACTAGGATTGTTTTCTGCAAAGGCCTTTGGCTATTTAATGAATTAACTCATGATGACTGAATCACCCAGTGTTTTTAATCTCCTTATTTTGACTATCCTTAATTAAAGTCAGTTAAATTTAGGGAAGCAGCCGTTTATTTAAAATCAACGAAATGAATACTCTGAAGGCATAGCTTTAGGAAAATAAGTATTTTTGCTTTCCACCAAGTGAAGCAAAAGTTACTTTCTAGGAGTATGTTGTTTTATGTTAATTTAAAGATGATACACGAGTCTGTACTAAACACAAAGAATACCATTTCAAGCATATGGGAATAAATATTTTAAAAATCAAAGGACAAGAACAGCTTAAAAGTTTAAAAGGTGGCATGGAAAACTTGGGATATGGTACAATTACAGAATCTGACATCTCAAATCAACCTATAGATTTGAAGGGGGGTGCAGAAAGACATCACACAGACTGAAAAATCATGAAGTTGAAGCACTTCTCAAAATCATTTTGGAAACTGAACATGGGAGTAATTTTATGTAGAACTTGATGCCCCCAAAAAGTGTGTCCAAGAGATAACTGGTAGCTTCCATTTTGTATTTTACTATAAGCCGGAGATAACCTAAGAAATCTCATCCTAGATTTGTTCTGTAATTTATATTATCTATCCAATGTAATGGCACCCTTGTACTAAATCTGAACTTCTTCCCCAAAACTGTTGGGGCTAATTTACCCCTCCTTTAGTCTATTTCTAACAAGAAAGCTGACAGTTTTTCCATCGTGGGATTTCTGATTTGTAGTTCATCAACTCCTGCAGGTGATGTGTCTATCCAGTTGCTAAGTCTCAGGGCTCCAGGAGCAACAAGACCGATGCAAATATTAAAGACAAATAGAAATTAAAAATGCTTTGGAATGCAGTGGAGGGTGCCTTGCAAGTATAAAGAAGTCACACAGTTTGTCATTTCTAATAAAATATATACTTAAAACCTCATCATACTGTTGGAAACTTATTTCTGGAAACCAGTTTTAGACTTTTCATACATTTTAATCAATATGCCTGAAATAAATGTTGAAATAAAGTTTCTGCCAATCTGAATAAATTAGCGTGGAGGTAATTGAATAAATAATTAATATTGAAATGAATTTTCTGCCAATCTGAGTAAATCTACAAATCATCATAAAGAATTTCAGTCATCCTGCATGAATCTCATAAACATGTCCCATTGACTGATTTGATTGTTATTTTTGTTGCCATCACTTCTAATATGTTTGATTTTAATAGAAAATGGATTAAATGGTTCATTGAAATATATATTTACCAGGTTAGAATGAGGTTGTATATTTTCCTCCAACTGAGAAAATAAATGAAGATCACCCAAATGAAAACCTAGACTGTTCCTGCAGAGCTTGCCATGACATATAAGAAGCCATCCATCATCACATGTGTTTGGCACAGACTCAAAGGAAGAGTGGGAAAAAAGGAAAGGCTTCAGGTATGCCCTGGTTGGAGGTTTTTCGCATGAGGTTACATGGAAGACAGTATTATCAGTATATAATTTCCCCATATTATTGGCCTCCCTATATTATTCCTCATATTATAACTCCTTGTGTTATTTCAGGAGATGGCCTAGCTAGAAGTGAGGCATCCTCTGTGATTGGTTAGGAGAGTATATTTGCCTTTCTGTGGTGATTGGTTCTAAGCTGGAAGTGTGAGTGAGAAGGGAATCAAAAATTAGGAAAGCCAGAAGTTAGTGATTAAGTCCTGACCACTCGGACCAACTGCCACAGTGCTACTGAGACGGGTTTGGCTTCCTGGGCTAGTTGTGTTGAACAGTGTTCTGTTCGCATCTGTCTGTACAAGTAGTCTCTCCGAAGCGAGTCTAATACGACGTTTTCTTCCATTTGGTACTCTAATCCTACCAATATATGTGTCGTTTTTCAAGATATTTAACCTACTTTATTGGATACATTTATATAGAAAGAGACATCGGACTTCCAAATATAGTTGGGCAGTTTATACAAAGTTATATTCATTTTGTACCTAAAATATAAGGAGAAACATATACCCTCTGGTACAAAATCAGAATGAACTGGTTTTTGACAGTAGTTGGGTAAATCGTCTTGGTAGATCTTGCTGTAGAAATTGGTTGCTGGAGAAACAAGTGCCTGCGAGAGCGGCATTTTCCCATCCTTATTTTATGTAGAGTAAATAATGCTTCAGGATTCTCCCTCCGTTCCCTTCTTGCCCAGTGGCAATTTTAGTGGCATTTTTCCAAATTTAAACATACTCAGGCCCAATTACTCAGAAAAGAGAGAAGGCTGTTTAGTCTTAAAATAAATCTTCTAGGATGGACTATTTAAGCCGTGCATTTCCAGCTCAGATCTGGCCATTGAGAATAATGAACAAGACCTTGGCAGAGGGTGGCAGATCCAGAGGGCATAGGACTTAGTCAATGAAGTTTTGTGAAGGAGCTTACTTCTATCATGAGTTCATGTCTCATCGACAGGGCCAAGGGCTAGGTTTGTTCGCACTTGCCCTTTAAGGAATCTTTTCTCTGTTTTTAATTTGCTGAGAGTTTGGAGGTTGACTTTTTCAAATGCTTTTCCAGCATCTATTAAACTGATCATAAACTTTTTTTTTCTTCATAAGATCAGTTGGAAGGTGTTTCTTCCTCCTCTCCTTTTGAAAATTGTGTAGGGTTGGTATTCTGGGCTTTTGTTTAAAGTAAAGCATTTGGGGGACGCCTGGGTGGCTCAGTGGGTTAAAGCCTCTGCCTTCAGCCCAGGTCATGATCTCAGGGTCCTGGGATCCAGCCCCACATCGGGCTCTCTGCTCGGCAGGGAGCCTGCTTCCCCCTCTCTCTCTGCCTGCCTCTCTGCCTACTTGTGATCTCTCTCTGTCAGATAAATAAATAAAATCTTTAAAAAATAAAAAAATAAAGTAAAGCATTTGAAAATGATTTCAGTCTTCCAATAGATAATGAACTAGAAAAATGTTTTATGTTTTATATTGCATCTTGGGTCAATTCTGATAAGTTATATTATCAGATATATTATAAAAACAAATATTTTATAATATTTGTTCATTTAATGTACATTGTTGAATTTATTGTCATAATTCTCTATATATTTACTTAAATATATATACACGAGTGATATGAAAAAGATAAGAATAGACATCAATGATATGATTTTGCCTAAAAACAGGCAAACCATAAAGAAAGATAACAAAGCCTGGGGCACCTGGGTGACTCAGTCGTTAGGCGTCTGCCTTCAGTTCAGGTCATGATCCCAGGATCCCGGGATCGAGCCCCACATCAGGCTCTCTGTTTAGTGGGGAGCCTGCTTCTCCCTCTCCCACTCCCCCTGCTTGTGTTCCCTCTCTTGCTGTGTCTCTCTCTGTCAAATAAATAAATAAAATCTTAAAAAAAAAAGATAACAAAGCCAAAAGTTGGCTCTTTAAAGCCAAACAGATCTATATATCCATCTCCATATATATAACAAATGTAAATAAACATAAATAAATATATGTATATATTTGTGGGATTATTCTCTTTGTTTAAATACTTTAATGATTACTAAATGAGTTAAATTTTTAAAATGTCTAAGCCCACAAAAACATATGATCTGCAGATGTTAACTTCAGCAATACAATATCTTTAAGTTGTTGTAGATGAAAGTTCATTCTAATTACATAGACGAAAAATGGCCTATAGAGTATAAAAATATTTTTCTTGTGGTGACAATGATTTATTTTTATTGAAGTATAATTAACATACAATACTTATATTAGTTTTAAGTGTAAAACACATTGATTCAACAATTCTGTTCATTACTTACCACAATATTGCTCAGCACAATAAGTCTAGTAACCATCTGTCACCATACAATGTTATTAAAATATTATTGGCTATATTCACTATGCTGTACTTCTCATCTCCATAACTTATTTGTTTTATAACTGAAAGTTTGTACCTCTTAATCCTCTTCATCTACTTTGCCCATCCCCTCACCCACCTTCCCTCTGGCAACCACCAGTTTGTTCTCTATACTGTCTGTTTTGGTTTCAGAGTTTCCATATATAAATGATATCATATGGTATCTGCCTTTCTCTTTCTGACTTATTTCACTTAGCAACAGTGCACAAGCATTCCCTTTTCTCCACATCCCCACCAACACTTGTTTATTTCTTGTCTTTTTGATACCAGCCATTGTGACTGGTATGAGGTTAAATTTCAACGTGGTTTTGATTTGCATTTCCCTGATGATTAGAGATGTTGAGCATATTTTAAACGAGTTAATACTTTTAAAGCACATGGAGAGTGACTAGAAAGATGTCTTTATCAAATGAATAAATTAATAAATACCTATATGCAGCTATCACAACCAATGGCTTAAAAATAAAGGAGGCATTGCTATGGCAATAGGTACATGCTAATTTCTATTATAATTATTTCATGCTTTTTTGTATTGCTTGATGTGTTTAGTATCAGCTAAATATTTGCTTTTCATGCTTTTTTGTATTGCTTGATGTGTTTAGTATCAGCTAAATATTTGCTTTTATTAAGTGTAGAAGCATATTTATAGAATGTCTTAAATTTGTTAGTCTTTAATGTTTTGCACCAGAAACAACTAAACTGTGAGTTTGCCCACTCATGCTTGACTACTATATATGATTTTAGCCCAGTTTTGCTCCTTAACTTTTACCATAATGATTACTGCATGTGTTAAATGTATTTATATGCTATTTGTTTTTAGTTATTATTTCTGTATATCTACATTTGCTTTAATAAATTATATGCATAGAATTTGGGGGGAAAAATGCTCTGAGAATTACTGATTTCTGTTCTAAAAGTTAAAATGTCTTGACCTTGAGGGCACCCGGGTGCCTCAGTCATTAAAATGTCCTGACCTTGTGCTTGGGTATTAAGGAAAAGACCAATAAAATTATCAATTGATAAATAATTTATTATTAAAGAGCATGTATATGGGATAATTATTTCTAATATCTAGGCTTATCATTTACTAATGAATCAAAATTATTAAAGTGTTATTTGAATAGTGACAGAAGAAGGGTTAAAGATAATAGAAAATGTTTGATCAAGATCCAAGATTATAAAAACAATGACACTGAGAACTGGATAATTGAAGTTATACATACCCCAAATAGTTTATTTTTTTAGTATATATGCACATATTTTTATATATATATATAAATAAATTTATTTATTTATTTTACTGTATCTCATTTACAATCCTAAAAAACGTTCAAACAACAAATAATATTGTGTGTCAGGTAACAACTGAAAGTGTTTTTTTTTTGTTGCTGTTCTTCAAAAATCCCGGTGAGTTAGATAGATGAGTGTATTGTTGAGTTCTCCATTTTACTTATGAATAAGAAATTGACCAAAGTTTATGCACCTACTCTGTAACAGAACTAACTTGGAGTCACCGAGGGATAATTTCAAATTTCTGCTACAGCTTTCCTCTGTGGTTCTCAAATGTTAGTGTTCATATGAATCTTGGTGGGGTCCTTGAAAAATAAGATGCATTAAAAAGAGGGGGAGCATCTGGGTGGCTCTGTCAATTGAGTGTCTGATTTGGTTTCAGCACAGGGCATGATCTCATGGGTTGTGGGATCAAGCCTCCCCCAGCTACGTCCTCAGTGGGGAACAAGCCTCCTCCAGCTACGTCCTCAGTGGGGAGTCTGCTTGAAGATTCTTGCCCTCTGTACCCTACCATGTCTCTCTCTCTGTCCCTTTCTCTGAAATAAATAAATAAACTTTTTTTAAAGCTTTTATTTATTTATTTGAAATAGAGAGAGAGCGTGCCAGAGCAAAAGCCCGAGTGGAGGGGTGAGGGGTGGGGTAGATGAGCAGAGGGAGAGGGAGAAGCAGGCTCTCCACTGAGGAGGGAGCCTGATGCCAGGACCTTGGGATCATGACCTGAGTGGAAGGCAGACGGTTAACTGACTGAGCCACCCAGGTGCCCCAATAAATAAATCTTTTAAAAACAGAAAAAAGGAAAATAAGATCCAGATCCCAGATTCTACTTCTGAGTATTCTGATGAGATTCATCCCTCTGCCTGTTGAATAAGCACCAGATATTATTCATAATCACGTCTGGTGACCACAGTTTGAGAAACACTGCTTTTCAGTCTGTGCTTTTGTATATATTTAACTTGCATAATTAACATTCAGCATACACTATCTCCTATTATGTTCCACCTTTGGAAAGAAGTAACTATAATACTTTGTTTTTGTTAGGTGATTGTTGAGTGTGTCTGCAATACCCACAAGGCTTTCTGAATGCCATACATTTGCTATCAAAAATTCCTTAAAGGTTATTATGTGTGTTTTCTACATAAATAAATGGGTGATGCAGGTTCTTTAGCAACCCTTAATTAAACCTGCACCCTAAACTCCAATTATTTTCTCACATCTTGTTTGGATTTGATTAACATCTATTCTAATCCTACAAAGTAATTTCCAGGCTCGGCTAAATTATTGTACTATAAATAAGAAATAATCATTTAAACTTCAGCCTTTTCTTTTCAAAGATTATGACAATCAGGTTTGATGGTATTACCACAGAAATGTCAGCTCAATTATTTTTAGAATAATTAGCTTCATTATATACAGAAGGTACACAGATATAAAATTCAGTTTCTTGATTCTTAAGTAGCTTGAGTAGCAATCAAATTCAAGTTGAAAGTGGCTCACACCTGCTACCTTCATCCTTTGACACTCTCCTATGGAAAGATTTACCACCACAGGATCTAAACAATTTATCACATAAAGGTATCACATAAAAATGATTTTTAAACATCAACACATATATCCAGAAGTTGCTGAACTGAAATTACCTAACATTTTTTTTTCTTACAACTGGAAAATACAGTCCTATATAAGGACTTGTGTTTCTTGTGTTGCTAGAGTATTGGAGGTACTAAGACGCTGTACTATTTGATCAGGAAAAAGCTTGCGATAGGACTCTAGTGTTTTGACATAATTACTCCTCTTACATCATAGTTTATCAGTTAGTCACGTTTCTATAACACCTTAAAACTCTTCTGAGATTAATTAAAATATTCCTCTGGACCGGAATCTTCTGATTATGTCAGGTCCATCTGATTGTTCAGGTACACAAATTTTTTTTTAAAGAGCATGCAATTAATAACATGTAATTTGGGGAGGAAAAAAATAAGGTTAGGTTAAAAAAAATAAGGTTAGGTTTAATTTTTAGAAAGAATGGAAGCGGGGACTAAGAATCAAATACAGATTAAGTCAGGGGAAGAGAGTAACGTCTGAGAGCTATGTGTTTCTACAAGTCAGCCCAGAGAACACTTCAGGGTTTTTCAGGTTTTATATATCATTAGACAGGTGATGCTTCATATCTAAATAAACAATATGAAGATATTCAATAGTTTTAAAGTGGGTAAGCCTAGATGTATTACATATGCTCATATAAAAATTTTTTGTGATGAATCAATCACTGAAGTATTTACATCAAAATAAAGATTGAAAGGCATTTTCTTTCCTTTTATTATCTGAACTTGGTATATAATATCAAATATGTTTTGTTACTCAAGAGAGAGTACTAGACGTGAGATGTATTTTTCTTTTTTTTTTTAACTTAAAACAAGAAGTGTTATGATTATGACTATTGGAAAGACATTCTATATTTTTTTAAAAACTGTAGCTTGTTTTTTTATTTACTGTTTTAAAACTGGTAAGTTTTAAAAGTACTCATTACATGCAAAAAAATATGACTTGAAAATACATAGTCATACGTGTTTACTCAAAGCATTACTAGTATTAAGATCATTGTGTGATCCATGAACAGACCATGAGGTTGCTAGCTTAAGAGAAGGCTTTTCTCATCTTAGACATGGACAGGAAAAATTGTCATCTTGGTCAGTCTTCTCTTTTATTGAAAGGAAACCAAGTTTCCCATTGAATGGCATAGGATATATGCCATTTATATAATATATATGTTATATATATATTATATATTACATTTTTATTTTTATTTTATTTTTTATTTTTATTTTATATTTTATTTTATTTAAATATATTTATTTAAATATATTTTATATTTATTTAATATTTTATTTTATTTATTATAAAAATATAATATATAATTATATATATAATAAATATATTTACTTAGTTTTTCACCAGATTTCTGTCGTTGAAGGACTATTTGAGTCATCTGATGGATCTTAGTAGTAGAAGATATTTTCTGGATGATGCATATGATCAGAATTTTAATGAGGAAGATTTCTATGAAAATAAAGAGAAGAACAAAGATTCATGATTGGAGATGACTGTAAGTCCAGTTTTTGAATCTGGTAGGCAGCAAATCAAGATTTTTAGATATAGGGCTCAAAACATTGGTAGATGGTACAGTGAAGATGGTGGTGGTAATCTGGTCACTTTCCCTGTTTGCCATTTGATGTTTTAGGTGATGGCATAGACATCACAGAGGTTTTAAGACAATAATAATAATAACACTTAACTTTCTTGTGAGACTCTTGTGAAACATTAAGGAATATAGATAAAATGCTTCTAGACATATTAGGCACTATATCGAGTGTTCTATTATTTCAGGAATGATTCAATATTACCCTGTTTTTTTAATCTTATAAACTAAATAGTAAATAACATAATCATAAGACATATATAAAACAACTCTATAATGTGATTTAGAGGAACATTCCTGGCAGTCCACTCCACAAGCACATTACAAAACTAGTTTTCCTAAGGCAAACTCCCTATGTAGATTCCCAGGAATATCTGGGTCTAGCCATCAACACATCATGAGAAGAAAAAGCAGGAAAAAAATGTCATGGACTTCCCTGTCTGTGCATGTAGAGCTACCAGATATACTCTGATATGACCCAACTTCAAGTCAGTATGGAACAGAGCCCTAGTCTGCCCTAAATGGTAACCTCTCTTACTAAAACACTTCCTCTTCAGTGGGTCAAAGCTCAGAGAGAGAAAAGATCATTCCATTTGATTGCTTTGCCTCCTTCCCATAATCCTCTATGCTCCCCCAAATAGGGGATTTACACTTTCAGGCCCCCTATTTCGTAGATATCTTTGCTGTAGCTGCATGGAACTGTCATAGATAAGATAGATTTTTCTCCATGTTTCAAGAGAACACTATGGACTGAGCCTTCCTGTTTTGAACTGTGATTTATTTAAATGGGAGAAAAAAATCAGAAAATTGGGGGCGCCTGGGTGGCTCAGTTGTTAAGCGGCTGCCTTCGGCTCAGGTCATGATCCCAGCATCCTGGGATCGAGTCCCACATCGGGCTCCTTGCTCGGCGGGGATCCTGCTTCTCCCTCTGCCTCTGCCTGCCACTCTGTCTGCCTGTGCTCACTCTCTCTCTCCCTCTCTCTCTGATAAATAGGTAAATTAAAAAAAAAAAAAAAAAAAAAGAATGTTGTTATAAAAAAAAAATCAGAAAATTGATCTCCCTCCTAAATACCTGATTCTGAATGCTATGGTCTAGCTTTATAACCCTGTTTTACATACCAGGAAAAAATGTTGTTATCTTAGACTTACCTTTTATTTCCTTTGGTAGCCAATCCTAATTTCCCTTTAGTCATAAAATATCTTTAGTAAGATTTGTGTGTGCATCTTATACTTTGAGCAAAATATAAAATCATGCCAGTTATTTTCAGAATATTATTCCCCAAAGAACACATTTATAATAATAAGTTTATATGACAAAGGTAACGACAACCTGCGTGATGCATGAAACTTGGGAATTACTCTAGCTCTCTAGAATGTTGCAACATTCTTCTAAGGGTGGTGGCTTCCCAGGGAAGCAATTACTTAAATGAATGCTTTCTGCTCCCCATCCTTCTTTTTGCATTATAGGCTTTTTGATGCTCAGACTGGGAAATGGTTTAATCTTGGCCAGTTCCTCAACTGTTGTTTGTCTTTGCTGTCATTTGTTACCTCGTCCTTCATCCAGAGATGAAGAACAATTTGATTTCATTCTTTCTGTTACATTTTTTGTTTTTTTAGTTTCCTTCTACCAGCAGTTATCCCAGAGTCAACACTAGTTCCTCTTTCCATCTCCCTTCAAATTCCATCTCTTTCTAGAGTCTACCCATGTACCACTCAGCTGATTTTGTGGATACAAACTTACTTCTTTTCCTATGCTATAATGTCTTAGAGAGCAGAGGGAATCTTCAAATTAGAAATCTTTTATATGGTGTGAGAGGAAATAGACTAATATTACTGCCATCCTTGCCCCAGATTTATAAAAATCAACAGTATAGGAAAATGGTACATTTGAAAAAATGTTTTATAGTATTTATTCTTAGAGATAAGTGCAGAAACTGAACTAATTAAATATTTAGAAGTTCATAATCTGTTTAGGTGAGATTTTAATGTTGATATAGCTTTGATTTCTCTCCTTTATTCTCTAACAAACATAGCTCTGAATATTTGAAAACTTATAATTTAAAATAATGAGGAAACCACTATTTACTTATTATTCATCAGCCTTACAATTAGCTGTTCCTATCTTAAATGCCACTGGAATAATTCACATGATTGCAAAGAGCTTGGAATGCCATGTTGCAGTAACATCATTTCCAGTACAGAATGATCCAATTCTGCATTACAAGTTTAAAAGGACTATTCATTTCAATTGAGCAAAATAGGCATGATCTTTTCAGTTTTATTTATGAAAAATAAGATAGTCATTACAAAATTTTAGAGTTAGAGTAATAAAACAATTTAGGTGTGCTCTAATATTTTTCATTTATTTAACTTAAGTTGATTGTTTCAGAGGGATTACTTTTGTCTTTTTCATAGAGCTTGATTGAGTCCATCATCTACCCCCCACCGCCTCTTACATAATGCATTATTTATGTTCCCCTAAACCATTTTGCTTTCACTGTAAAATCACTCCCCAAGTCTTTTAATTTGTTTACTCTTCTTGGAGCTTTGCAGAGCTGGCTTAGGGTCTAAAAAGGAATCTAAAGCAATTCCCGTTCAGGGCTTTTGCATTGACTAAAAGAGAGCAATCAAACTTATCAGCTGGAAACAGTCTTTGGCTTCAAGCAAATAGACCAGTTCATTTACTACATTTAAAGAGTCTTACTGGGGCAGTCCAACTCCCCTGCAAAGAAACCACTACCTCTGCGCACACACACACACATACACACAAAAGAAAGAAAAGGAAAGAAAAGAAAAAAAAGATGAGTCCAACTGGAGTGTTCGTCTTAACCAGGACCTGAGGTTTGGATGCTAAGGGCCAAGCAATATGGAACTAAAGACATGACCAGTATTTTATAGATGATTTATGATAAACCTGTCCATTTAAAAAGCCAGAGTCTTTCTATTTGTAATACATGTTATCACAGTATACGGAAGGAGCTCCACTGAGATTATGCCATATTTTAATTCAATATATATTCTGTAATGGGATATTGGGATAACATGGAGACAGAAGATTAAGTTCATTTCTCTGTGAACTTAGTTGACTTAAAAAAATCATTCTCAAAATAATTGATAGAAAGAAAAATAATTACAAATGATGGCTTAAGGAAAGCTCATGAAGTCCCTGAAAGCCTAGAGGGAGGAACATAAAAATATGAGGGGGAGTATAGCCATAAAGAGAAAGGAAGGCATACTCTTCAATAGGTGTGCCAAAGGGAAAGCTCCAAATTAAAGGAATCCCATTAATCCAAATACATAACACAAATCCTAAGAAACATTTAAAAAGGAAAAGATATATTTCTTTTCCTTTGTGTACAGAAGGGACTTCTACTATAGGAACCAAAAAATTAGCCTTGAACAAACAGCTCATACAGACGTTGGGTATGATGGTCATAGAGCATATTGTCATAACCAGCATTGCTTCCATGAAAGAAACATGTGTTTAGATTTTCAACAAGAGTATCACAAAGTAACATGTGGAACAAAAATTAGATCATAAAGGGGAATTGTCTATAATATATATGAGGCAAAGTTGTGACTTTGCTAGCTTTCTGATACAAAGTTAGGCAAGTCAATTCATCTTTCTAATTCAGTTTCCTCATAGATAAATTGAGACGGGTGACCTGGGATGAAAGATTTCCATGGTTTTCAAGTCCATCAATAATTATTGCTTTTTCAATAAATAATAGTGGCTTGTTTATCTGTACTTCAATGATAGCACATAGCATTCTTTTAAATAACAGAACTTGAAATGTACAGAACTACTTAGACATTGTCTATCTCCTAAATATTAAAAATGTTAAAAATAGCAATAGAGCTTTACTTAGTTCCAAATCTGAGAGCATACTGCTAAATAACACACACTTTAACACATGCATACTTTCATTTTTCCATAATTTCATTTAGTTAGTAATGTAATTCTTACATGCAAAAATAATTAAAAGTTTCTTGGCCACATTTCGTCTTGTAAATCTGAAAACAAACCAGCACCATTTAATATTAACTCACTGGCCACAGGTTTTTTGCTTTTATTGCCATGATTTTGAACATTGAAGCTATCGTTAAAATTTTTAGACATCTGTGATCAGAAAATATTATTTTCAGATGTAAATTGGAAACTATTTATTGAGATTTCTCTATGAAGCAACACTGTAATTTCAACCTTTTTCCTAAGAGAATTTATTTTGAAGTGTCTGTGTTTCTCTGTTATCATTTTTTCAGTCTTTTGTTTCATTTCCATCCTTTGGGTTTCAAAGTTTCTTTTCGATATTTCCAATTAAGATTGAAGTTTGCTGCATTTTTTTCTTTAATGCTCATAAAAAAGATTTTTTGGAACAATGCCATTTTCCTAACCCACAAAGCTGTTGCTGTGAGTAGGCTTGATCTTAGATAACTTCTTTTGTAGCACTGTTCATGATTAATTAGCATTTCTAAGGAAGTAAATGAGTGTCTTGCTTTTCACATTTTTTGCAAAATGTTTGACATATTGTGAATGTTTGATTTTGCTGTATTGCTCTTAATATATGCTAATACATGCTTACAATGTGATAGAATAGCATAGTGATTAAGCAGGTATAAGAATCTCAGTGAAGTGATTAAATGCTTTTCTTCTTTAATAGTATGCTGACATAATAGCTTGTCTATTATTGATAACGATACTATAACAATAATCTAAAAATGAAAAAGAAATTGATTGGGTCCCTCCCCTTCCCTCCAGAAGCTAGAATTCTGGTATTCCTTCACATCTTTTCTCTCAAAGAGGATACCTAGATACACTGAAGTAGATTTTTTAGAAAATTTAAATGTGTTAGATTTAAGTTTAATGAACCCAGGGATTTTCTCATTTAGTTTAGTTTTTTAAGATTTTACTTATTTATTTGAGAGAGAGAGAGCATGAGTGGGGTAAGGGATAGGGGAAGAAGCAGGCTCTCAGCCAAGCTCGGAGATGCAGGGCTTGATCCCAGGACTCTGGGATCATGACCTGAGCCGAAGGCATATGCTTAACCAACTGAGTCACCCAGGCACCCCTCATTTTGTTCATTTTGGAATGAACAAATTTTAAATTTTGCTTAGTTCTCACACTGCCAATTCCTAGAGGGCCATATTTTTTTTTAGGTGTTTTCATATTTTCATAAAGTAGATAAATACTAATTTGAAAAAGAAGAAGCAATCCACAAAAATATACTCAACTGATCTTTGACAAAGAAACAAAGAATACAGTGGATCAAAGATAGTATTTTCAACAAATGTTGCTAGAACAACTAGTCATTTATCAGCCAAATGAATCTAGTCACAGACATTATACCTTTCACAAAAACTAACTCAAAATGAATCACAGACTTTACTATAAAATGCAAAACCATAAAACTAGAAGATAATATAGGAGAAAACCTAAACAACCTTGGGATTAGAGATGACTTTTTAGATATAACACCAAAAATGGGATCCATGAAAGAAATACTTGATAAGCTAAATTTGATGAAAATTAAACACTTCTGTTCTGGGAAGGACAGTGTTAAGAGAATGATAAGACAACACATACTGGAAGAAAAATATTTGCAAAAGGCATATGTAATAAAAGACTTTTCCAAAATACACAAAGAACACTTAAAGCTTAACAATAAGAAAATGAACAACCCAATTTAACAATGGGCAAAAGATCTCTTTACATACACCTCACTAAAGAGGATATACAGAGGGAAAATAAATACACAGAAATATGCTCAACATCTCATGTCATTAAGGAATTGCAAATAAAACAAGAATGAAACACCACTCCACACCTATCGGAATGGCCAAAATCCAAAACACTATGTTAAATTCATTGCTGGTAGAAATGTAAAGTAGAATAGCCACTTGGAAGACAGTTTGGCAGTTTCTTACAAAACTGAACATGCTCTTACCATGAGATATAGCAATCTTACCATGGTATTTACCCAAATGAGTTGAATGATACCATGAGAAAACCTGTGTAGAGGCTGCTTTTTAGGTAACAGACTTGACCAATGGAAAATTGATCAAGGCAAATGGACCCACAGTGACCCCCAAGCTGAATGCAAACAGGCTCATTATGAAACCCACCTCGAAATAACCATGGGCTCTAACTGACCAGTTACAATGAGGTACAGTTCCTAAGATTACCACAAAAGGGCAAATTCTATATGTCCCCATGTTCTGTCACTCTGCCCTGTAATTGTGGCCCCTCACCACCACTTCACGGCAGACAGTCCTCCTCTGCGGCCCTGCCCTCTGCTTGCTTGCAGTGTATTCAATAAACTTTCATCTCTTTTGTTCAGCCTTGGGTGAATTCTTCTTCCACTACTGGCCCCTACCCCATCAGAGTGCCCCACAACCTGCACATGGATGTTTACAGCAGGTTTATTCAAAATTGCCAAAACTTGGAAGTGAAGGAGATGCCCTTCAGCAGGTGAACACATAAACTGTGGTACATCCAGATAAAGGAAAGTTATTTGGAGCTAAAAACCAATGGGCTATCAAGCCATGAAAACACAAGGAGGAACTTGGAATACATACTACTGTGCAAAGAAGCCAATCTGGAAAGACTATATACTGCACCGACATTCTGGAAAAGGCAAAAGTATGGAGGCAGGAGAATGATCAGTAATTCCAGGGGTTATTGGAAAGGAAGTAAATAATAGCACAGAGAACTTTAGGGTAGTGACACTATTCTGTATGACACTAAAATGGCAAATAGATTTCATTATACATGGAATGTATTACACCAACACTGATCCATAACGTAAACTATGGATTTGGATAATAAGGTATCAATGGAGGTTCACTGATTTTAACAAATGTATTGATCTGGATATTGATAGTGGAGGAGGTTGTGCATGTGTGCTGACAGATGGTATATGGGAAATCTCTACATTTTCACTCAGTCTTGCTGCGAACCTAAAACTGCACTATTAATATGATGTGATCTTAAGAAATATTTGTATAATCTGGAAAATCTATAGGAATGAGAACTTTATTAACAGGAAATATTTATTGCTGAAATTGAATAGTGGGCTAACATGATTTAGCATTCAACAACAAAAAATAATGCTTATTTAAATCCAGTGTTCAGAAATTAAGTATTATAGTATTTGATTCTGTGTACCAGCTATAAAACAGAAAAAAAATTTATTGCTTTTAATCATAAATGTTTTTATGTGGGTAAACAAAATTGATATTTTTTGCTTTACTATCACAGTAATAATGACTTCCTAAAATCTCTTAAATATTAATAGTGAAGAGATGGACAACGAAAAATATATTAATATGAAACATCTACTAAATTAATACATTATTGAAAAGAGTCTTTTTAATCCATATGCATATTCAACACTTTATACTTGAATGGTATTTTTATTGTTCAGTCTGTTAGGATGTTTAATAACTATGGAGGGAATTCTCCTTAGCTGAGGAGTTAGTTAAAAAACGTATATGAAGAAAAAAGTAAGTTTTTATTTTTCACCTTTTATTTAGAAATACATTGAGATTTACAAAAGAGGTATAAAGGTAGTGTGTAGTTTCCCCATGAATGCTTCACCTAGTTTACCCGATGTTAACATCTTACATTACCATGGTACAAATATCAAACCAGTAATTAACATTGCTATGAATACTATTAACGAAGCTTGAGACCTTATACAAGTTTCACCAGGTTCCTAACCTCTACTTTTTTCTGGACTAAGTTCCAATCAAGAATACTACACTAAATGTATTTGTCATGTTTCCTTAGTTTCTGCTAATCTATTATAGGCTTTTTATCTGTTAAAGACTGTCTCTCAGTCTTTCCTGTCTTTTATAACCTTCCTGTTTTTCTCTAACCCTGGTCTGCCCTATTGGACACTTTTCCTTAATTTAGGTTTGTGTAATCGTTTCTCATGGTTATAGTGATGTCATTTGGTGAAAGAATGACATAGACATGGTATCATGTTCTTCACAGTCAATCAGGCCAGAGATGCATGATTCCGATATGTCAGAATACTGATGCTGGTAACACTGATCAGTTCGTTAAAGTTGTGCCTGTCAGATTTCTGGATTCTAATGTTACTTTTTTCCCCCTTTGTAATTAATAATTCTCTTTTGGGGAGATACTTAGAGACTTTAATAACATTCTTGTATCTCATTATACTTTGTCTTACTAACTTTATTTTATTTTTAAAAATATTTTATTTATTTATTTATTTGAGAGAGAGAGAAAGAGAGAATGAGTGAGCACAAACAGGGGGAGCGACAGGCAGAGGGAGAGAGAGAAGCAGACTCTCCACTGAGCAGGAGCCTGGGTCTTGATCCCAGGACCCTGGCATCAGGACCTGAGCTAAAGGCAGATGCTTAACAGCTGAGCCAACCAGGTGCCCCATGTCTTAGTAACTTTAATAATCTATCAACAGGTCTTGCTTGCAGTGATTAACACTATGGTTATTTGGCAAATGGCAATTTTCTACCTCCATTATTGTTTCTCTGCTTATTAATTAGAATTCTATTTTAAGAAAATTATTTATTTTTCTTTTTTTTTAAGATTTTATTTATTTGAGAGAGAGTGAAAGAGAGAGGGAGAGAGCAAGTCGGGGGCAGGGGCAAAGAGAGAGGAAGAAGCAGACTCCCCTTTGAGCTAGGAGCCCAATATGGGACTGGGTCCCAGGACCCTGAGATCATGACCTGAACTAAAGGCAGACACTTAACTGACTGAGCCACCCAGGCACCCCAAGAAAATTATATCTTTTTCTTTCTTTTATTTACATTAGTATAAACTCAAGGACATTTATTTTATTCCATTAGTGAAAAATCTAGTCATTTAGTTATTATTTTACTCTAATTATCTCAGTCTTGGCCACTGAGAACTTTTTCACGTTGCTTCTTTTATCCATGTGAAATGTTCCCATCACTTTGTGAACTTTCTTGCTTTCTAGTAACATAATGGAGAAAGATAATAAGTATATGTATGTATACTAATGCACATTTACATGCAGATCTACATTAATTTCTGTATCCAATATCTACATTTACTATTTATATATATATGCAACAGTTTACATGTGGATAAAGCTAGCCCTCATTGATCATATTCCCAAGTATCCCCAACTATCTACACATTAAGTATTTTGTCTTATCTTTTAATAAGCATATTTCAAAATTTTTCACTGATGTTTTGTTAAAGAGACTTCCAAACTTAAATAAAACTTATTCATATATTTTTCTTTGAAATGTCTTGGCTTCTAACACTTGTTTCGTTTCTTTCCTTTCTTTTTTTTTTGCATTTCTTTTTATGAATTCCTAAAAGATTCTATTTATTTATTTGAGAGGGAGAGAGCGTGTGCAAAAGCAGAGGAGAGAGGGAGAAGCAGTCTCCCCGCTGAGCTGGGAGTCTGACACGGGGCTCGATGTCAGGACCCTGGGACCACGACGCAAGCCAAAGGCAGCCGCCTAACCAACTAAGCCACACAGGCGTCCCTCCTTGTTTTTTAATTCCATATTTATATTGTATTCACATCTGTCAAAAGGCAGGGGAGTGATTCTGCATTCCTAAAACAATGTACCGGTTGAGTCCACATGCTGGTAGAAGAGACTCTAAGAGCCAGCATTTGTTCTGTGTGACCTAACCCTACTCCATTTGTGATATAACTTCCAGAAACACTCAGCTAGAGCCAAGTTGACCAGATTTTCTCTCCCACCCTCTTAACTTAAGAATGGAGAGACAGAGATTTGTTGTTATATTTGAGTCACACTAATTGAAGTGCTTCTCAATCTTTGTGCATAAGGATAAACCAGGGAACTTGTTAGAACTTGTTAGCTGGTCTATAAAACAGTGCACAGTTTTGTCTTTTCTGTCAGCGCTCAGGAGGCACTGATGCTGCTGATAGCTGGGCTTCATTTAGCAGAGCCAGGGTATTCATTAGAGAGAAGGTCAGTGAAATTCTGTGCTGATGCTCTTAAAGTTTCTAGGTTTCTTTTCTGCCTATGAGTTATTACTTCTAACTTCTTGACATACTCCATGTCTTTTCAATAAATTCATTTTCCTTTGTGTTAACCAAAGTTAAGCTGTTGTGATTACAATGAAAACAACAAAAACAAAAGCTAACAAATGAACGCTGTGTATTCACCTTAATGCGATAGATGTCCACAAAGAGTTTCATTTAATTATCCTCTATGCATTAGGTCATAGATCAATAAACAAATTAACAGGGAACTTGCAACTCCTTTTTCCCAGAAAGCATCTTCTCTGTTGTTGACAGGTACCATTAATACCAGAGGGTCTGTTAAATTAAAGTAAACCAATTCCTTTCTCTTTCTATGTGACTCACCGCGTGCAACCTCAATTTCTCTGGTTAATTGTGGTCTATTTACTTAATGGTGTTTCACGATGGAATCTGAGTTTTTGAGATTTAAGTGAGCATCAGATACTCAAGTACTTTGTGAAATGACATATATCTCTATGAAGAAAAATGAAGAATATATAAAAGATAAGATTCTAATGTGTATATCAGAATCTTTCCTTCACTGCTTGAATTTAGAAGAGTATAATTTCGATAAAATTTTTAGCTCTTTCATACGAAAATATCTGTAAGGGATACATAGTTTTTAGTTGTAGAACAATCTGTAGATAGAAGAAAAGGCTCTGCTTATTTCAATAATAATAATACTATTAGGAGTGCCTAGATGGTTTAGTTCATTGAGTGTCTGATTCTTTTTTTTCCCCGTTTTATTTTCTTCTCCTTTCAGTGTTCCAGCATTTTTTGTTTATGCACCACACTCAGTCGCCATGCAATATGTGCCCTACATAATACCCACCACCAGGCTCACCCAACCCCCCACCCGCTCCCTTCCAAAACCCTCAGTTTGTTTTTCAGAGTCCACAGTCCCTCATGGTTTGTCTCCCCCTCTGATTTCCTCCAACACTTTTCCTCTCCATCTCTCAATGTCTTCCATGTTATTCCTTATGCTCCACAAGTAAGTGAAACCATATGATAATTGACTCTCTCTCCTTGACTTACTTCACTCAGCATAATCTCCTCCAGTCCCATCCATGTTGATACAAAAGTTGGGTACTCATCCTTTCTGATGGAGGCATAATTGTCCATGTTGTATATGGACCATATTTCTTTATCCATTCATCCATTGAAGAGCATCTTGGTTCTCTCCATAGTTTGGCGACTGTGACCACTGCTGCTAGGACATTGGGGTACAGATGGCCCTTCTTTTCACTACATCAGTATCTTTGGGGTAAATACCCAGTAGTGCAATTGCAGAGTCATAGGAAGGTCTATTTTTAATTTCTCCACACTGTTTTCCAAAGTGGCTGCACCAAGTTGCATTCCCACCAATAGTGTAAGAGGGTTCCTCTTTCTTCACATCCTTTCCAACACATGTTGTTTACTGTCTTGATGATTTTGGCCATTCTAACTGGTGTAAGGTGGTATCTCAATGTGGTTTTGATTTGAATCTCTCTAGTTGCTAATGATGATGAACATTTTTTCATGTGTCTGTTAGCCAATTTTATGTCTTCTTTAGAAAAGTGTCTGAGGGACACCTGGGTGGCTCAGTTGGTTAAGCAGCTGCCTTCAGCTCAGGTCATGGTCCCAGCGTCCTGGGATCGAGTCCTACATCAGGCTCCTTGCTCAGCAGGGAGCCTGCTTCTCCCTCTGACTCTGCCTGCCACTCTGCCTGCCTGTGCTCACTCTCTTTCTGACAAATAAATAAAATCTTAAAAAAAAAAAAACAAAAAAAAACTTGAAGAAAAGTGACTGTTCATGTCTTTTGCCCATTTTTTGACACGATTATCTGTTTTGCCTGTGTTGAGTTTTGAGGAGTCCTTTATAGATCTTAGATAACAGCCCTTTGTCTGTAGTGTCATTTGTGAATATATTCTCCCAATCCGTGGGTTACCTCTTTGTTTTGTTCACTGTTCCTTTGCTGTGCAGAAGCTTTTGATCTTGATGAAGTCCCAAAAGTTCATTTTCGCTTTTGTTTCCTTTATCTTTGGAGACATATCTTGAAAGAAATTGCTGGGGTGAGGTCAAAGAGATTACTGCCCATGTTCTCCACTAGGATTTTGATATATTCCTGCCTAACATTGAGGTCTTTTATCCATTTTGAGTTTATCTTTGTGTATGGTGTAAGAGAATGGTCGAGTTTCATTCTTCTACATGTAGCTGTCTGATTTTTCCCACCACCATTTACTGAAGAGACTGTCTTTATTCCACTGTATATTTTTTCCTGCTTTGTTGAAGATTATTTAACCATAGAGTTGAGGGTCCGTATCTGGGCTCTCTACTCTGTTCCACTGGTCTATGTGTCTGTTTTTATGCCAGTACCATGCTGTCTTGGTGATCACAGCTTTGTAGTACAGCTTGAAACCGGGCAATGCAATGCACCCAGTTTTGTTTTTCTTTTTCAACATTTCCTTAGCAATGCAGGGTCTCTTCTGGTTCCATACAAATTTTAGGATTGTTTGTTCCAGCTCTTTGAAAAATGCCAGTGTAATTTTGGTTGGCATTGCATTGAAAGTATAGATTACTCTAGGCAGTATAGACATTTTAACAATGTTTATTCTTCCGATGCATGAGCATGGAATGGTCTTTCATCTTTTTGTGTCTTCTTCAATTTTTTCCATAAGTATTCTGTAGTTCCTTGAGTACAGATCCTTTACCTCTTTGGTTAGGTTTATTCCCAGGTATCTTATGGTTCTTGGTTATAGTAAATGGAATCAATTCTCTAATTTCCCTTTCTGTATTTTCATTGTTAGTGTATAAGAAAGCAACTGTTTCTGTACATTGATTTTGTATCCTGTCACATTACTGAATTGCTGTATGAGTTCTAGTAGTTTGGGGGTAGAGTCTTTTGGGTTTTCCATATATAGTATCATGTCATCTACAAACAGAAAGAGTTTGACTTCTCCATTGACAATTTTTTTTTAAGATTTTATTTATTTATTTGACAGACAGAGATCACAAGTAGGCAGAAAGGCAGGCAGAGAGTGAGGGGGAAGCAGGTTCCCCGCTGAGCAGAGAGCACGATGCGGGGCTCGATCCCAGGGCCCTGAGATCATGACCCTAGCTGAAGGCACAGGCTTAACCCACTGAGCCATCCAGGTGCCCCTCCATTGCCAATTTGAATACCTTTTATTTCTTTGTGTTGCCTGATTGCTGTTGCTAGGACTTCTAGTACTATGTTGAACAATAGTGGCGAGAGTAGACATCCTTGCTATGTTCCTGATCTCAAAGGGAAGGCTGTCGGCTTTTCCTCATTGAGGATGATATTCACTCTGGGTTTTTCATAGATAGATTTTATGAAGCTGAGGAATGTTCCCTCTATCCCTGTACTTTGAAGCATTTTAATCAGGAACAGATGCTGTATCTTGTCAAATGATTTTTCTGCATCAATTGAGAGGACCATGTGGTTCTCTCTTCTTTTACTGATTTGTTCTATCACATTGATTGATTTGCGAATGTTGAACCACCCTTGTATCCCATGGATAAATCCCACCTGGTCATGGTGGATAATCTTATTATTATTAATGTACTGTTGGATCCTATTAGCTAGGATCTTGCTGAGAATCTTAGCATCCATATTCATCAGGGATATTTGTCTGAAATTATCCTTTTTGGTGGGGTCTTTGCCTGGTTTGGGGATCAGGGTAATGCTGTCTTCATAAAAAGAGTCTGGAAATTTTCCTTCTGTTTCTATTTTTTGAAACGGCTTCAGGAGAATAGGTATTATGTCTTCTTTGAATGTTTGGTAGAATTTCTCCAGGGAATCTATCAGATCCTGGGCTCTTGTTTTTTGGGAGGTTTTTGATCACTGCTTCAATTTCGTAACTAGATATTGATCTATTCAGGTTGTCAATTTCCTCATGATTCAGTTTTGGAGGTTTATAGGTTTCCAGGAATGCATCCATTTCATCTAGATTGCTTAACTTACTGACATATAACTGTTGATAATAATTTCTGATGATTGTTTCTATTTCAATGGTGTTAGTCATGATGTCTCCCTTTTCATTCATAATTTTATTAATTTGGATCATCTCTCTTTTCTTTTGGATTAGTTTGGCCAATAGTTTGTGGGCTTTATTGGTTCTTTAAAAAAAACAGCTTCTAGTTTCATTAAATGTGTTCTACTGTTTCTCTAGTTTCTATCTTATTGATCTCTGCTCTAATCTTGGTTATTTCCCTTCTTGTGTGTGGGGCTGGCTTCATTTGTTATTGATTCTTCAGTTCTTTAAGGTGTAAAAAGAGCTGATGTAGTCTGGATTTTTCAATTTTTTTTTGAGGGAGGCTTGGATGGCTATGTATTTCCCCCTTAGGACTGCCTTTGCTGTATCCCATAGGTTTTGGACTGAGGTGTCTTCATTCTCATTGGTTTCCATGAATTGTTTAAGTTCTTCTTTGATTTCCTGGTTGATCCAAACATTCTTAAGCAGGGTGGTCTTCAGCTTCCAGGTGTTTGAGTTCCTTCCAAACTTTTCCTTGTGGTTGAGCTCCAGTTTCAAAGCATTGTGATCTGAGAATATGCAGGGTTTTGGTATCGGTTAAGCCCTGATTTGTGACCCAGTATGTGGTCTATTCTGGAGAAGGTTCCACGTGCACTTGAGAAGAATGAGTATTCTGTTGTTTTAGGGTGGAATGTTCTGTATATATCTATGAGGGCCCTCTAGTCCAATGTGTCATTTAATGCTCTTGTTCCTTTATTGATTTTCTGCTTGGATGATCTGTCTATTACTGAGAATGGCATGTTAATGTCATTCTACTATTAATGTATTCATATCAGTATGACTCTTTATCTTGATTAACAGTTGTCTTATGTAGTTGGCTGCTCCCATATTGGGGGCATAAATATTTACAATTGTTAGATTGGGTGGATAGACCCTTTAAGAATAATGCAGTGTCCTTCTTTATCTCTGACTACAGTCTTTAGTTTAAAATCTAATTTATCTGATATGAGAATTGCTACCCTAGCTTTCTTTTGAGGCCCATTGACACGAAAGATGCTTCTCCATCCCTTCACTTTCAGTCTGGGTGTATCCTTAGGTTCAAAATGGGTCTCTTGTAGACAACATATGGACAGGTCCTGTCGTTTTTTCCAATCTGCAACACTGTGCCATTTTTGGGGAGTGTTTAGGCCATTCACGTTGAGAGTGATTATTGAGAGATACATTTTTATTGACATCATGTTGCCTGTGAAGTCCTTGTTTCTATAGATTATCTCTGTAAATTTCTATGTGTTCTATGACACTCTTGGGTTCCTTCTTCTTTTATAGAACCCCCCTTAATATTTCTTGTAGTGCTGGCTTGGTGGTCACATACTCTTTTAAACCTTACTGGTCTTGGAAACTCTTTATCTCTCCATCCATTTTGAATGTCAGCCTTGCTGGATAAAGTATTCATGGCTGCATGTTCTTCTCATGCCCTGAATATGTCTTGCCAGCCCTTTCTTACTTGCCAGGTTTCTGTGGACAGGTCTGATGTTGTTCTGATGGACCTTCCTCTGTACATAAAGAATCTCTTCCCCCTAGATGCTCTCAAGAGCTCCTGTCTAAAATCATGATTCATCAGTTTCACAATGAGGTATCTCAAGGTCTTTCTAGATTCTGTGATCTTAGGGGATCTTTCTGCGTTTAGGACACAAACCCTGGTTCCATTCCCCAGATTGGGAAAATTTTCATGGAGAATTTGTTCAACTGTATCTTCTAGTCTTCTTTCTTTCTTCTCACCCTCAAGGATCCCAATAATTCTGATGGCATCATTTAGTTCCCTAATTCTGTTTTCATGGCTTCTAAACTGTTTGTCCAGGGTTCCTCCTGATCCTTTTTCTCTATCATTTTGTCCTCTAGATCACTATTCTATCTTCTGCCTCAGTTACCCTAGCTGTTAGAGAATTTAAATTAGTTTGGATCTCATTGATAGCATTTTTAACTTCTTCTCTGGTGTCTTTTACTTCTGCCTTAATAGATTCCATGTTGTCATTAATGGTTTTCTCCAACCTAGTCATTGCCTGGATAATTGTTATCCTAAATTCCCCTTCTGACATACTGTTTATGTCCACATCCAATAGCCCTGATGGAGAGGTCACAGTCTATGAATTTTTCCTCTGTTGGGCATTCCTCCTTCTAGTCATTTTGGTGAGAGGTGGTTGAGGGGGTGTGTGATCCAGCTGTGATCCAGGCAAGGGGCACCCTGGAATGCTTCTGAGCAATCGAAGTTACCACCAAAAAGAGAAAAAAAGAAAAAAAAAGAAAAAGAGAGAGACAGAAAAAAAAAAAACAGAGAGAGAGAGAAGACTCAGCCAGAATGGGCCCCAAAGGTAAGATTTATAAGGTATATGAACAAAAATGGACAAATGAAAAGATCAACAAAAGTCAATGACAAGGAGAAAAAAAAAAAGAACCTAGCCAGAATGAGCCCCAAGTATAAGATTTATATAATACCAGAACAAAAACAAATACACAGAAACACTGACAGAAGAAAAAGGTGGGAGGGTGGTTATAAATCCTCAATTTTGGGGAGGAAGGGTACTTTGATTTTTCCTGGGTGTATCTTGATATCTTTGTTAATGGGAGTTTAATCCAGAGTTAAAGGGAGATTAAAACTGGTTTATATATAGGGGTAGTATTGATGAGGGAAAGAGGGTTACCTTGAAGCTTATATCTATATGTATGTTTTTAAAAAATAGAAAAGAAAAAAAACCCCACAGATATATGTATGAAAAAAGTTCAAGTTAAAAGGTTATTATGGAATTTGTTATATTGAACCTCTTGGTGTAATGGTAAATAGGTTAAAAAGTTTAAAAAAAATAAGAATAGTGAGAACGAATTAAAAATGAAAGTTGTATCTATGAAATATATAGGTTTTAGGGCAATACCAGGAGCTTAATATCTTCCTTTACCCTGATATTGGGGTTTTACAGTTTTATGGGGACCCTGTGGGGGTTGTCCTCTCATTCTTTTGGCTGGCTTTCTTGGGGAGGGGCCTGCTGTGTTGTTTTTCAAGCAGTCTTGCTTGGGTTGAGTTCTCCTGCCCTCTATCAAGGGGCTGGGCTCTGTGGAAGCCAGTTTTTCAGGCTTTTGTTCTCTGGAGTTTTTTGTTCTTTGGCAGCTTTTTGCAGCTTTTCAGAGGTTTAGAGGAAAGCAAACTGTGCCCAGACCTCCATCTTCAGAGAGGAGCCTCAGTCTGCTCCCCGTGGGTGGTCGAGAATACGCAGACTTCCCCTCTGCAAACTCTGCTGAACGCTGAGCAGTGCGACCTCCCACAGGCAGTGCATGTCCCCAGCCACCGTCTCCAGGGTCGCCCAAAAAGCTCCTGCTTGTCTCTGCACCTCCATGCTACTAAAACCGCGAGTGATGTTGGTCCAGGGAGCCCGCTTCCAGTGGCTGCCTTTGCCAGGACTGCGCTAAACCAGAGGTAGCACACTGAGATTTTCAAGCCTGGGTTGGGAGTGTTCAGACTCTCGGCTAGTCCTGGCCCCCACCGGCTAGCGCCCACACAGAGCCCTCTCAGGTGGGCAGGGGGCACGGTTCAGTCCCCGGTCGGTCATACAGTGCACCAAAGGCTGTGTTCTAGAGAGAGCTGGCTGGCACACACATCAGACTCCCTCACTTGCGGAGGGCGCCTGGCCCAGCACTGGCACAAGCAGCGGAAAGCTGGCTGCTCAGGAACCACAGCCTGCAGGCTTTGCCACACTCTCTCCGGCATGGGTGGTCTCCGGCGGAGGCTGTCCTGGGTCCATGGGCTTAGGCCTGTGCCCCTGACCACCCGATTCCACAGGTTGCCCCTTAAGATGTTTTGCTCTTTTTGAGTGCTTGTGACCAGGCTCCAAGGTAATGCTGGGCCCAATCACAGGACAATCTCATATTGGGGTATTTTTTACAGTGGGTCACTTCTGGTGGCTCCCTCCCCCTTCTATTTATCCTCTGATACCAGTCTGATTCCCACTCGCTTTACCTCTCAACTGGTGTCTTCTCCTCTTGTAGAGATCCAGAAGTATACAATCCTACATCTCAGGCTGATTTCATGGGTGTTCAGAGTGTTCTGGTAGATAATTAGCTCACTTTAGGGGACGGGTTGAAATGGGGTCTCTTACTTCTCTGGCATCTCACCCCCGCCTCCGAGTGTCTGATTCTTATTTTGGCTTGGGTCATGATCTCAGGGTCTTGGGATTGAGCCCCACTTTGCGCTCCATCCTCAGTAGGGAGTCTGCTTGGGGTTGTCTTTCTCCTTTCTACCTCCCTCCCCACCCCTGCACTCTCCCTCTCTGTCTCTCAAATAAATAAATTAATTAAAAAATAATAAGGCATAAATGAAATAAACATTTATATTTGCCTATTTTATTTGCTATATTTAAAATACAATGCCTACATCTGGGAAATTTCCATGACACACAGAAAACAACCTACTATAACTTACAGTGAAATATTGCTTTTTGCATTCTAATTTTTGAATCGTGATTCACCAACAATTGGAAAAATAACACACAACTACATTACATGTTTGACTTTTGGTGGATACCTTGCTGCTTTTGCTATCAGGAATGCTATCATCTTTCTGTCAAAATATTACCCTAACATTCCTTAAGTACCACATTCCAAAACTGACTTTGCACATGTGGTTTTGACGGAATTGTCCCAATTGCTAGGAAATTGGTGGGCCATCCCTGATTGGCCTGAGAATCCTCAGAGTGACCTAAAATGATTGGTTCAAGGTTGGAATACTGGTTCAATAGAGGTCAATGAGATTTGCTCCTAAGACTTGTTCCTGTGTCGAGGGAAGAGGAGAGCTCTCCTTGTCACAAACATTTGAAGAGCTTTAAACAATATGGATGTGTAGGTCCACTGCAGACCAATTAAGACTGCTTCTGAGGAGCTGGATTTAGGTAAGGGTTTAGAGTTCCTTAAGTGAGTCTAATGAGCATTCCAGTAAGCATTCCACTGCTTACTGGTACAAATTTACTATCCATATCTTGAGAACAAGAGTGTGAAGGCAGCAGAGAGGAAGGCAGAACCAAAATGGAGAGAGAAATCCAGTCTTGATGACTAGTTTTAAATCCATGTCTGAATTGAAAATTACTCCCAAAGACTTTTGCACTGCTTTGTAATCATTTCGTTTTTTGGCAGAAATTAGTTCAAGTTAGTTTTCTGTCACTTTCAGCAGAAATAGACCTAAAAATATGGTCAATAAGGAATATTTTATGTGCTTTTAAATTTTTTCATATTTTATTACTATTCTCTTAAAATCTGTTTGTATCCATTTAAAATACTAATGTACTGATTTTCAATAAGTAACACTATGAAAGAAAACCTATATGGTTATCATATATATTTCTATGATCTCAGCAATTATCCGTGCAAGTGAAGACGTACTTAGTCCAAGAATGCCTACTCTTAGAGAGTCTAATTTTGCCTCTCCTTCTGAGTCACACAAAATAAACATTTTTGCTTATTTTGACTATTTCTCAGGTGAATAATAAAAATAAATAATACAAAGGTAGTAATGTTAAAATGCATTTTGCTCAGTGTCATGAATTAAATTATGAGCTTTATAACAGTATTACTTTCTCAATGAACTGGTAAGATGTTTATGATAGACTCATAGCAACTACGAAGGGCCTCTCCATAGGACAAGTAATTTTCATATATCATATATATTTCAACAAATAAAAGAGGACTGCAATTAGATGATCCACATTATGAGACCTAATAATAAGATATATTAAAATGTGACTGAATAAGTGTATGATTGAAATAATCCAATTATTAAATTAACAACTGAATTCTGCCTTTTCTCTCTCTTATGAACTCTGTATCATTATTTCGTGGCCATGATGCTTGTCTGTGACAAAAACACCAGGTCATCTGAGAGATATATGTATCTTTATGAAAATAAAAAAAAAATTTAAAGTGTGCCATGCAAAATTCTTCTTTAGGCCCAATACCTTATTCTAATCTGATCCAAAATCTGAGGTAAAATTTAAATTTTACTAACTTCTGTATAATGCACATGATTCCATTTTTTAAATAAAAATTCCTTGGGGCAACTGGGTGGCTCAGTCCATTAAGCATCTGCCTTTGGCTTGGGTCATGCTCACAGGTTCCAGCTCCCTACTCAGTGGGGAGTCTGTTTCACCCCTCCCCCCAACTCATGCTCTCTCTCTCTCTTTTTCAAACAAATAAGTAAAATTTTTATGAATAAATAAATAAATATTCCTCATTTTCAATTGATCCTCATATTTGTAACAGTGATTGTAATGTATCTATAATACCTAACCATTATAGAACTATCCATGGTTATCTATATAAAAACTTCATTCTGGGTCAGTTATCCATTCCTGCATAATAGTTCCAATAGTTTGTAGTTTAGATCAAGGATGTGTTCTTTCTCATGATTTTGTGGGGTAGAAATTCCCATGGGGCAGTTCTGATCCACATGATTACAGACTGGTTATTCTCTCAGCTGTATTCAACTGATGACTGGAATGGACTAGACTAGAAAGAGGTGAAATACACACCCACTTCATGCAAAAACTATCCAAAACTGGCACTAGCACAAAGCCAGGATTGTATCATGTAAATCAGGTCCAGCTGAGAGGGGCTTCCTTAGGGGCAGTTTCTCACTATAGTTTCTCAGGATAGTGATTCTTATGCCAGAACTAAAAAGATGTGGTGCCTGGGTGGCTCAGTTGGTTAAGCATCCAACTCTTGATTTCAGCACAGATCAAAGGGTTGTGAGATCCAGCCTGGTGTTGGGCTCCACACTGGGCATGGAGCCTGCTTAAGATTCTCTGTCTCTCCCTCTGCCTCTCCCCAACTCCCTCCCTCTCAAAAACAAAAACAAAACAAAAAACAAAAACTACCTTAATCTAAATATACGTGAACAAAAATAAAAATCTTCCCCCTTACCCTACAACCCCAAATACAATGATGAATCAGGAACAGGAAAAAAAAAAATCCCGGAAACTCCTAAAACGTAGCAAATAGAAGCACATAGCAGCCACTGGTCCATGGACATTTTGAAATCCAATTGTACATATTTTGTTAGAGACTCCGACTCCTGGAACAGGGGAGGTTCTTCAGTGAAGACCTACTTTCTCTCCCTGGGAGTATTTTCCAAAGGTTTTAAGCACTATCTTCTAAGAGCTTCTCTCTGCCTTTTGAGTTTACTCTTTCTTATGTCTTGATGAAAAAGAGCCTGTGCTTACAACTGAATAGCTTTTTTAACTTCTTAGCTACACTGCCCTTAAAAATAAGAGACCCATATTTCTCTTTTCTTTTACACTGCCTTGTCCCTTTTATTCCAAGCTGTTGATTCTTTCACCAATACAGTTCTCTTAAAAACATTGTTGGTTTTAATAAATAACAGTGAAATTGACTCAGTGCTCCCAAGGACTCATTTATGAGAGACAGACATCCTTCTACTTTCAGTGGGTAAGACTACTATGGGGCAAGGCCCTAAGATTCTTAGAATCCATTTGGTTTAGCTTCAGGGGATTGTAAAGCACCACTTTAAATCTTTCAAAGAATGTAATAAGAAACTTGCAGCCCTAAACTTGTAGTTACCTTGAAGCCACATTTTACTGGAAATATTATGGACTGATATTTATCTTAATGCAATTTCTCACTTGGAATTTTTTTTCTTTCTTTCTTTTTTTTTTTTTGGTCAGGAGTAGTAGGGGATGAAAAAAAGCTTATATTTTCTAACTTAGCAAATATTGGATTTGAAATATTTCCTCCAAACTCTGCTGGAAAACTGAACAGCTCCTTCTATAGTTCATCTCTTTTTCTTTATAATAGATCATAGGGAGCATGTATAAACCTACTGGCACTTTGAACACTATGCCTGAAAATATGTCTACTTAGCTCTCAAATCTATTAGGTATATTTTCTATCAATACATGTAACACAGTCAGTAGCCTTGCCAGTTTTTCTACCAAAACATAACGTGCCTGGTTTTTTCAGTCTCCATTATCAGTTTTCTCACTGAATTTCCTATTTCTCCTGATAATCTTCTTGCTGTCTTTCTGGACTTTTCTTACCACTTCATCACAGAGCCAGTACCACATGGATTAGGTTTTTGTTAGAGCACCAACTACTTTAAAGGGAAGAGGAGCTAGATTCACCTCCTGAGGGAACTGGTGTGTACGTAGAGATAGGGAAAACATTCTGTCTTTGTAGCCTATCTACTACATGACCTATATCTACATGGATCTCTCCAGAATTTGGGAGGGTGTCAAAGGGTAGGGCTGTGTGTGTGTGAAAACTGAAACCCGTGTATATGGTAAGTCACAAGTATTGGGAATGCAAGGATAACATAGGATTTTTTTCTCACATGGTGATGAATATTTTTAACATCCAGCATTGTATATAATATAACATGGATAACCAGTTGCCATTTTCTCTGTATTTGTTCCTCTTGAAGATTTATAGAGGAAGTGGTACTTGGACAAATAAAAGTTGTTTAGGATGTGGAAAGAAATATCTTTTTTACACGTTGTCGATTGTGTTGTGATATCTGTATTAGTCTCATTTACCCTAATTAGCGTGAATCCATATCTTGAAGTCCAGATAAATACTCATTGGAAAGCAATATACACAGTAGTAAAGACAGATCTGATTTTGAATCCCACTTTCCCTAGATCCTATTCGTATTGCATTAATCAGCTTACTCAATATGATAGCAACACTTTATAATTTGCTTTCTTTACAAGTTAAACATAGTGTTTGACTCTTACCTTAATAATTTAGCATTGAGTAAAATCAAGTATTTATCCTGGAAAAGGGGAACTCACACACTACTACCATTTATTGGGCCATCCCTGAGAAGAAAACTGATCTTCCTTGATAAAAGTCTATTTTAACTCTCCATAATGTTAACAATTCATAAAGATGCATTAAAGTATTTTATATGGAAATTGGTTTAAGTAGTGAAAGGAAAATACATATATATTTACAACAGTTCTGTAATGAAATTTCCAAATATAGCTCACATTTTAGATGCGTATTTAAAATATGAATTTATTTAAAAATAACATACTAGGAGCCTAAGTATGTATCTCTTTATGAATACATGTTGACAACACATTAAACTGGAATTTGTCAAAATTTCAGCATATTTTTTCCCAATGCAGAGTGGAAATGTTGAATCTAATACTTTCATTTTTGTGCTCAAACAACCTATTAAAAAGGTCAAAACAAAAGCTATCTATTGGAGTTTCACTGCTTTGTAAATTTACCATGAGTTTTCAGTGTATCTATTTCTTAATATGAAGTGACAGCATGGCAAAGGAAGTAATTTCAACACATTTTCTTTGTATCAGTTGCACATACTATTATTGAGGTCCTTCCAATGATTTAAGAGCTACTTTATGCCAATGATTTCTTCAATATTTGACTGAATTTCTCTCTTGACATTTCATGACTTTTTTTTAATAATACAATCATCTTTTTTTTTTTTTAACTCATAGTATCTTAAGGATTCTATGCACTGTTAGAGACCTAAGTAAATTCCCTAAAGTCATTCCTTTTTCTTTGGAATTTTTTTCTGTATCTCCTAATGTATTAACTGGTTCAAATAGTAAAATTTTGGGACTGTAATGGATCCATGGTTATGAAGTCAACATACATGTCCTATCAGCACTGAAAGAGTTTATATATGTATTATATATGTAATTCAAATATAAGGCATTCTATAAAAAGGCAAAACTATGAGAATAGGAAAAGAAACAGTGATTGCCAGAGACTTGGAAGGAGAGATAGGTGAAAAAGTGGAGCACAAGTGAATTTTAGGGCAGTGAAACCATTCTGTAGGAAACTATAGTGACATGTTATTTTATATGTATCAAAACCCATAGACTGCATATCACTGAGAGTGAAGCCTAAAGGAAACTATGGACTGTGGTGATAACGATGTGTCAATGTCAGTTCATTGCCAGTAACAAACATATCACTCTGGGAGGCTATGTGTGTATGAGGGGTGGACTACATGAGAATTGTGTACATTCCACTGGATTTTTGTATGAACCAAAAACCATCCTCCCTATAAAGTCTATTGAAGAAGAAGAAGAAGAAGAAGAAGAAGAAGAAGAAGAGGAAGAAGAAGGAGGAGGAGGAGGATAAGAAGAGGAAGAAGAAGAAGAAGGCAGAAACAGAGAGCTCTGGTAATAATATTATGAAGTCTTACCACGCTGGCTAAAAAATTAAAAGCTAGACTTAGGTGTTCATAAATGAATGTAGTAAATGTTTTACACATTTGGTAGCTTTCAGTGTAAACTTAAAGAGCAATTGAAGCAGAGTTATTCTTGATTCATGGCACTCATTTCAACTCCTAAATAGGTCCTTCATTGGTAGGCCTCACCGGGACAGAAGACATACTTATATTCTGACTTCTAATATAGTAAAACCAGCGGATAAGCCATGGAATGCTGGAAATATCTTTAGATCTATCCTTTCTACACAGTAAACATTTATATCCTGAAGGGCAGTCACATTCTTTACTTGTGTATTTTTTAAATAGAACCATCCTCAGAATCAGCATCAATAGTTATAGTTCCTTTTATACCATTTCAGGGATTTCTAATTATAATTATTAGAACATATTAACTTAATTAAATCTCATATAATACACACTCTAATACATCAATATTATATCTATCACATTAATATATAACATGTACTATAATATAATTAACTTACATATTTATATTTAAGAAAGAAAACAAGAGAAGTCATGTCATTTGTATTATCATTTGCAAAAACTTTCTCTTTCCTGATTTTCTCTCTACAGAGGTACTATTATCACTTTCAAATATTAAACGATTTTATTATAACCTGCAAGATGATAGGTATTCACCCAGTCTAGGGGTCCATGAGCACCAAGGGATAGCTGAAGGGCTCCACCTCCTGGCACAAGACCAGAACCTCGGATTGAAACTTCACATGTGTTAAAATTGCATCAGGAATACAAACTTAAATATTTTTGCGTCCTAAAACATTGACATTTCTCCTTACTTCTTTTCTCCCACATATGCAAGCACACAATACATATTTCTTAGAGATTAATTATTGAAACCTAGGTGGTAATTGCAATCAAAGCAATATGTTTTCACATTTAAATTATTCTAGGTTGCTAAGCACTTTGACTCCAAACCCCAATGATTTAGTCATTCATGAGGATTGTTTTCTCTCTGAGGACTGTAAGCTTAAGTATGTCTTTATGTAGCTGATTTTCCCCTTCTATCTTAAAGCTCATTATTTAGAAGCTGACTTTTTCTAGTTGTAGCTTTTTAATGTGCTGCTTTAGGAGAGCTTTCTCTGCTTAGCATTAAAATGTCACTGGATCCAAACAGCTTTTACTTTCTCTTAAAGTATTTTTATAGCAAGTCCAATAACAAAGTAAGGAGAACTAAAAGAATAAATAAATTCTGTGTTTCTGAATTCCATATTCAGCTTTCATTTTTAAAGTTTCTTTTTAAAAAGTGAAGAAAATAATCTTGCAATTAAACATTTTTCTTATTTGAACCAAGGTGGCATGCTCTGGGTAAGGTGCAACCTTAACTTTCAAACGACCAGCAGCTACAGAATTTTGACATATAATTTCCATAACTGTTCATTTAAGTGAGCCAACAATCCCTGCGAAATGCTTCCCATCTCCATAGATCATCATCTCCTTGTATTTTGTTTTATTTATTTTGTAAATATTTTATTTATTTATTTGAGAGAGAAAGAGAGAGACAGACAGAGCATGAGCAGGGGGAGGAGAGAAAGGGAGAGGGAGAAGCAGGCTCCCCACTCAACAAGGAGCCTGATATGGGACTCGATCCCAGGACTCTGAGATCATGACCTGAGCGGAAGGCAGACGCTTAACTAACTGAACCACCCAGAAGCCCATTCTTGTATCTTATAAAGTGTACCTTAAGCATACTTATTTGGGGGACCTTAGGAACAAATAATAATATGCTTATGTTCATAGCCAGATACCACTGACATCATGGATTCCTGCCACCCTTTATTTCACTCTCATTTCCTACTTCCAGTCTCTCCTCCTGTTTTAGGCAACCATATAAAGTGTTTGACACATAACCCTGTATACTTACATATTTTTATAAAATACGTAGTGTTGTTTTGTTTTATGTGCACGTTTTAAATATTTCGAAGTACAGTTTTTTTTTTTTTTACAATATATTCGTGTTGTGTGTGTATATTTATCTCATCATTCCATCTCTGCATAAGCATCCTTCACATTTGACTTACATGTTCTTCAGTTTTGGATATAGTTGTTGTCTACAACTCTCAGCAATTGATACACACACTCTCTCTCTCTCTCTCAACCCCTCTGCGGTAACTGTTCATAAATATGTTCCCTTATTGGATGGCTATGAAAATTTTTCTGTGGTCTACATTCAAAAGTGGTTCATTCATTCGCAGGGTTTGAGCATTGTCAGTTTGAATAAGTTTTGCTCTCCAGAATGACAACAGTAAACTATATTCACATGAATAGTGCATTGGGTCCATAGCTAAAATGCTTTTTAAAATCCAGACTTTAATTTGCTAAATTCCTGGTTGTCTTAAAATATATATTTCTTATTATTGAGGATCTCTTTATATTGATGCACTAATTTGGGGTTCTTTCCCTTAAGTCACCTGCTTGTATCTTTGGTTTATTTAATATTAAGATATTTATTTATTTATTTATTTATTTATTTATTATTTAATTTATTTGACAGAGAGACACAGATAGAGAACACAAGCAGGCAGAACAGTGGGCAGAGGGCAGGCAGAAGGAGAGGGAGAAGCAGGCACCCTGCTGAACAGAGAGCCCAATATGGGGCTCAGTCCCTGGACCCTGAGATCATGACCTGAGCAGAAGGCAGACACTTAACTGACTGAGTCACCCAGGTACTCCTTTGGTTTACTTTTCCTGTGAGCTGTTAGGTTGAGGGAATTTCTTATGTTTTCTTAGTTTCAGTTCTTTGGTATTATTAGACATTTTAAATATTTTTTTCCCAATTGGTCATCTTTTTTATCCTTGCTCCAGGTTTTGCTCTTTTAATAGAATTCCTTTCTTAATTAAATATATCAATTTTTCATGATACAGTGAAATTTTTCTTTATGAATGTTTTCTTTTGCATCATACATCTATTATCTTTACAGTATTCATTTCTAATTCAGGTTTTGAGTTAATCTGTAATTCACCATAATAAGCTGTTCTGTGTGGACCCAGAATTCTGGATGGACAATATTACACAAAGAGTAAATTTCTCAAAGCACCAGTTAGAAGTAGGACTCTATTCCTATTGCTATAGAGGGTCTGGGACAGGAACAGACAGACAGAATTATTTATTTATTTATTTAAAGATTTTATTTATTTATTTGACAGAGAGAGATCACAAGTAGGCAGAGAGACATGTGGGGGGAGGGGGGATGTTGAGCAGAGAACCTGATGTGGGGCTCGATCCCAGGATCCCAGGATCATGACCTGAGCCGAAGGCAGAGGCTTAACCCACTGAGATACCCAGGTGCCCCCAGAAGTAATTATCTATATTCTAAAAGATATCATTACTCTATCAAAAAATCTTACCTGGGCTTAAGTAGCATTTTGAGAAAAGTTGAGGTAACTATTGTTTTTGGAACTGAAAACTGAGACAAGTTTAAAATAATAATAATACTGATAATAATAATAATAATAATAATAACAAAAACAACATAACAGGAATATAGTACCCAAAAATTATATCTGAGTTTTTTGTAATTAGAAAGCTAAATGCCTTTGCTGGTTGCTCACATAGTGCAATTTCCTAAGTTATAAATGTCTTAGCCATTAGTGTTAAAATTACAGGCAATATCAATGCAAAACATTATGCTATCTGTGCAGTTCCCTTCTAACCACATCTACCCTGCAATAAGTGGTTATTTGTGGTATACATGTGTAAGAAGACAATTCTCATCTTTACCTGCTTAATAAGGATTTGGGATAGAAGTATTTGATAAATACGAGTGGAGAGCATATTTGTATTTGAAAAATCCAAAAGGAGATTATAGATGGTATAAGAGAATGTAATATTATTGATATATAGGGGCATAGGTAACACATTTGTTAGATTGGTTTAGACATTGCCACTTTAAGCCTTTTGTAGAGCTCAAGACTATTGGGGAAGCTAATGGCATTGACTCCAGGTATATGAGAGCTAGACTGTTAGCCTATAAGAAAACATTTACATGAGACCACTTAAAACAGCATGGAAAAATAATTTTATTTAGTTATTCATGTATTTATTCATCCATTCAATATTTTTTTAAAATTCAAAGCTATAAGATGCGAGACATTCTCTAGGTATTAGTGATACCTAGAGAATTTTATAAATACGTATAATTGTTTTTACAATGTATCTTCTAGTATGGAAGAAATGGACAGGAATGCCTGGGTGGCTCATGGGTTACACATCTGCCTTCAGCTCAGATCATGTCTGCATCTCCCTCCCCCTTTGTTCCTCCTCTGCTCCTTCTCTCCCTCTGTCTCTCTCAAATAAATACAATATTTTGAAGATTTTATTAATTCGTTTGAGAGAGAGGCAGAGAGAGTACAAGCGGGGGACAGACACAGAGAGAGGGAGAAGCAGATTCCCCACTGAGTAGGGAGCCTGACATGGGGCTTGATCCCAGGACCTGGAGATCATGACCTGAGTTGAAGGCAGGCACTTCATTTGAGCCACCCAGGTGCCCCAATAAATAAAATCCTTTAAAAAGGAAGAAAAAAAAAAAGAAATGGATAAAGATACACATGAATAGTCATATATCATATGTTGATAAATACAATGAATAAACAGCATTGAAATATTGGGTTGAGGAATGGAACTGACTCCACTGGAAACTGATTTAAAAGCAGAGAACTGAGGACTGTGAAGATATTTGGGGAAAGAACATTGTAGGTAGAAGAAAAGGCACATGAAAATACTCTGAAGTGGAGCATGCTAAGTGCATTTGAGGCACCTAAGATGCCAATATGGGTGGAATGGAGACAGCAAAGGGAAAAAAACCACAAGGAAATGAAGACAAAGAACTCCAACACCCAGATTTGGTATTCTACTTCACTTATCTCAATCTGAGGCAGACCATAGCAGCTGCTACTCCATAGCAGAAAAGGATTCAGAGGACTTTATATAAATCTGTGTTTCCTTCTTTTCACCTTGTGATAGGTTTGCGAACGTCCACTACAAACCTTGTTGGCATATGGAGAGAAGTCATAGAGAAAAAAAAAAAAAAAAAGCTTAAAAAAATTGACCACTAGCCTTGAGCATTTTAACTGAGTCTTCAGCGCTAAAATAATTGGTTTACACTACTGGTTCTTACTGATTTAACAAAATTAGGTGTTTCTCACTATCCAGCAGATGAAGAGGTGAGAAACAACAGACCACTTTTCCTTTCTTTCCCTTCTTTTCCTTCTTCCTGGCTTTTTAAATAAAGCTACTCACATCCTTTGCAAAAGTGAATGTGGGCATATCTGTATGACCCTGGAAAATGTTCACTAATAAAGCCTTCAACATTAGTTGAAACCACAATCCTAGTTGCTAAAATTTGCAAATATTAAAAGAATCTACCTGTGAATTATTGATAGTTAACACATGTTGGAATCAACCCTATTTTTGCCTTAGGTTCAGTTCAAAACTTGATAAGAATAAAGGATGGGTGTCAGAGTAAAACTGTCCAATAACTCAAAATTGGCAGATAAGATTTGGTCTTTACTGATACCATAGATTTTCTTAGTAATCCAGCAGCCATATTTGCAATACAGAATTCTCAACTGGTCCACTTGATAGTTGATCCAGAAACGCTGGTCTCCTATGCAGACATTTTTCTCAGCCTTCAGAAAAAAGGCTGGTAAATTGAGAATTAATATCTAGTTTTAATCTCTTTATCCTTCCCTAACTGAATAGTAGATTTTATCACTGCCACTCAGGGAAAGATCAAGCTAAAATACAACCAACCTCCAGTTGGAGGAAAACAAGGTTCAACAAAAAGAACATCTTTAACCCTGATGCCTATTGCTGAGCTAGATAGTAGTCAGAAGGGTAGCCTGGAGTGAGTATGTGTAGGTACGTGGCTATATGGGAGCAGAGAATACAAAGAGAAAAAGACGTTTGCAATACTCTAAGGGGCTAAGATTTCTTCTATCCCAACCATAAAGAAGTAAAAAGATGAAGGCAGGGAAGAGTGTGCCCTCATGGCTGAGTATTGTCATGAAGTGTGTGCTACTTGGAAGAAATTACAGACTGCAGGCCTCAATAAGGTAGGAGGACCATACCTACCAGTGAATCTGGCCCGCAGGTGTTAGGGCTGAAAACGCCCTTCCCTTGTGGAATTTAAGTAGAAGATAATTGAATATTTGGGAACCTGTATAAAATATCAAAAGAAAAGGTATTTTCCCACGTGTGAATTTAAATATGAATTTACATTTAAGTTAATGGATTATTAATCCCAAAGTATTTGCATTTTCATCTTCATTCCTATTTACTCAATGAGATTTTTTTTCCATGTTAAATGAATATAAGACATTATTAAGTATGAATTTACTGAGTTATAAAGAGGGAGTCTGATAAAACACATTTGTTTTCATTTTATGACCACAGTAAATTGTGTCATTGATCATATGCCCCTCTTTGCCAACTGCTAAACTTAAAAGAGACAAATTTGTGGCCTAACTAAAGCAAAGCAAAGCAAAATTACAGCATATTTTTCTGTACTAATCTCATCCAAAATTAGTTTTACTTTTCCTTCTTTTCCTGATTTTATAATATCTTTGTCCCAATTTGCAAAACAGTATTTAATAAAAACCTCCAATTATATTTAGACTGCTGGGAAGATTACTAGGTGAAGAGATAGAGAGAGGTCTTTCAAGTCATATTGAATCAGCAGCAACTCATGTGTAAGGTCAGGCTCAAGAAGGATCTTTAAAAAAATTTTTATAAGATCTTTTTCCCAAGGTAAAGATGCCTAAGGAGTGGTTGAGTATGTTCGCAAATTCTTTGCCAGAGTACCTGATTTAATTCAAGTCCCATTTTAAAACTGATTGATGGCCCAAATGTAATCTCCTTTATCTGATTAATTAGCACAGTACTTAGTTTATACACTAATTCAAATAGTTTATATTTAGAACGAGAAAAAGATGAATGCAGGTGAAAATATTTTTCCCTCAGAGTATGAGGAGCTTTTAATATTAACAATAATATGCAAAAGTTAGTGATTTCTTCAATATTACATTTACAGCTAAGCAAACATTTCCATTGTTTACTCTGTAATGTTACCACTGACAGCCTTGTAAGATAGGCTGATTTATCATATTTTTGTATCTTAATCCTCCCAATGTAATTTTGGAAATGTCAGTATTTTAGTTAGTTTTAAAGAGGGTGCATAGGGCGCCTGGGTGGCTCAGTGGGTTAAGCCTCTGCCTTCGGCTCAGGTCGTGATCCCAGGGTCCTGGGATCGAGTCCCGCATCAGGCTCTCTGCAGAGAGCCTGCTTCCCTCCTCTCTATCTGCCTGCCTCTCTGCCTACTTGTGATCTCTCTCTGTCAAATAAAAAAAAAAAAATCTAAAAAAAAATTAAAAAAAAAAATAAAGAGGGTGCATAATGCCAATTTCAGCCTTTCCTCTAGGACAAAACTTTTTCTAATATATGAGGCAATTCAATTATTTTTAATTCAAAATTTGAATTTTTTTCTGTCTTCTTAAAACCGTGAAAATACAGTTTTTAAAAAAATATCTTGACACTGGTCATTATCATGGAACAAAATGTAGATTTCCTTACCATGAATAAATTAATAGATTATATTTGGTAAATTAATGAACAAATAATTTAGGCTGACCTATAAGATCACCACTATCTGGCTCTCTAGCATTTTTTAATAAATAAGTGCCTGAATGACTATTTTTTAAAGGTTTCCTCTGTATGTCTGATATTGTGTAAAAATGCCTGTAAGGTAAGTGGTTTGGATGGTTCATAAGAAGGGGCCATGTCTTTCTTGTGGTCAGTATTTCCTAAGGCTACATAATTCTCTTTTATTCTGCTGTCAATATATACTATATCACAGCAGAATCTACCCTTTCCTTTCTGTTTTAAGAAGATTTCTCTCTCTTTTTAAAAAAGTCCTTATTCTATTCTCACATACCTAGCTTCCTGCTTTTAACGCATAGACAGTTCAAACTGGAAGACTGCAACAATACCTAAGATTTATTGGGTGTGTACTATGTTCTAAGCATTGTTGTGATATAATCCTCACAACTTTATGAGAGTAGTACGATAATTATCCACCTTTTTCAAATGAGGAAATGGAAACACAGAGATTGAATAACTTTCAAAAGATCCCAGAAATCTGGATCAAGTCTAAGGCAAAATACCCTTTTATCACATCTCTTTGATTTCTGAGATGTATCTATATGTATATGTATATGTATATCTATATCTGTCTGATTATATATATTATATACATATATAACTTTGCTACATATGCCATTATTTCATCCTTATCTACTTATATAAATCCATTTATCTACTTATATCAATCTATATATATAAATAAGGATGAAATAACGGCATATGCAGTGAAGTTATTGGTTTCAAATCAGAAGGAGATATATATAAGAGATAGAAAATGAATAAGACTCTACCTAAGGAAGTAAAAGGGTAAAATCAAATCGTTCAAAATTACTAAAGCATTCATGGTATAATAAGAACATTTCAACTCCTGGTCATATGCATCCCACCCACATTTATTCTCTTTCTGTGCTTTATCCATCACATCACAACCTCTCTGTTTCTGCCTATACTCAGGTTCTTTCATCAAAGTGAACTGGCCTAACTGAAATCATTGGTATAAAGATTTTTCATTGATTGTGATTAAAGTAGTGATAGACTAGTCAACTGTCTCTCTGATTGAACCTGAGGTAATTCAAAATGTCTCCAAATGTAATAGTGTTAGAAGCCAAAAAACTTGTATGTAATTCTAGCAATGATTGGTCTCTCAAAACCACTAGCCATGGCTTTGGCTGAATTTAAGTGTGGTGATACCTTACATACTACCCAGAACATTGCCAACCATTTAATAAATATTATATGAATAGATTAATTTAGTAGCCTTACATTTACCTAGCTATTTTATGGTGATAATAACTTACCTAATTTAAGCCCTCAAGTTATATTGCTAATGATGAGTCACATTAGGAAAAACGGGATGGCTGATTCCATGTAGAGTATTTACGGATCTTGGTTCACACACTTCGGTGGGTACAGCACACATTAAAAAAAAAAAATCTATAATTTAATGCCTTGCCCAGCATTTTATAGAAAAAAGCCACTGAGGCACCTGGGTGTCTTAGTCAAGTGCCAACTCTTGATTTCAGCTCAGGTCATGATCTCAGAGTCCTGGGAACCAGCCCTGAGTTGATCTCTGTGCTCAGTGTGGAGTTGGCTTGAGATACGCTCTCTCCCTCTGCCCCTCCCCTGCTCATGCATGCAATAAATAAATAAATAAATAAATAAATAAATAAAATTAAAAAAAAAACAAAAAAGACAAGAAAGAAGGAAAACAGAGCCTAAAAGAAATACCCAAAGGCTATTATTTTTTGAGGAATATAATCACAAGGAAGTAGAAGTGGGGGGATGGGGGAAGGAAGTGTGGTCAGAAAGGATACAGACCAAACAGAATATAGGCATTAGGAAACTTGCTGTTCTTCATAACAAGCATAACTCATGATGGGCCTTCAATGATGGCTTCATAGAGGCTTTATGAATTTCTGCTTTGTAGAATAGTACTTGGGTGGGAGTAAGAAAAATAAATTTACTTTCTTGGTCCCCATTACAGTGTTTTCCCTCTACTAGAGTTTACTCTAATGAGAGTCAAGCCATGCCTTTCAAGTTGTGTCATTAAGCCAATTTCTTTGACCAAAAGTCTAGATTTTTCTCCAGCTCTGGAAGGGATGGGAAGAGCTAACACAGGGGTCTAGTTTATTAGTCTGGTGCTTGGCTCCCAATCTTACACTTTTGTGCATAGGAGCTCACAGAAGGCTTATACAAATAAATGGCCACTTGTTAGTGGCTACATTAGTCCAAGAAATAATGGCTGTATGGTTCATGACTCAGGGGTTCTCATTGCAACAGCTAAAAACAGCACACTTGGGAGTGGGAAGGGAAATGAAACAGGCAGGGAAGACGGCAATGCTGAGTCTAAGAGACACATACAGTATGTCCTAATACATGCATCTAGATTTTAGTTTGAGTCATTTTATTTGTTATCTATTACTGAGCAACAACTTAGGAAGCTGAGTGGCTTGGAGGCCGTCAGGGAAATGGAGAGACAGCAGCTCCAATGGCCCATCCCTCCACAGAAACAGAAAATTTGAGCTAAATCTATAAGAATTAGCTTTGTCAGAAGTCTGGAAAACAAAGGTTTCCAGCAACGGAGGGAATGCTTCATCTAGGGAAAGGAAATTTAAAAACGGCAAGTAAGCTATGTGGCGTTTTTATCTGCCCTGCCCTTCCTTCCTTCACAGCTTGATGGTGATCTGGAAGCCGGAGTCTGGTCCCAGGGCAACAGAGCAGCTCTTATAGACAAAGAATTTGTGTTTGTATCTTCTAATCTGTCTGGGAGCTACCAAGGACTGACGCAAGCCATTTATCTCTATTATACCTAACATGGCACTCATTTGGGGTGGAAAAACAGTAATCATTCCTGGAAAATCTTGTAAGGCACACAGCCCTCAACTGCCTAAGGTAAAATATTATGTTTGAGGTATACAACGGAGCTCCTAAAGCCTTGAAGGAAAAACTGGGGAGAGAGTTTCTTTGGGAAATTGGGATATTAAAAAAGTCCTTGTGTATTCTAGGGAGTTGAGCTGAGACTTTGCCTAGGGCAAGATGTACACTCAGAAAAGATCTAAGAAGATTCTAAATCTGAACTCTGGCTGATCTCTAGGCTTAGCAAAGCACACTGTGAAGGATAAGGTAGAGGTGTAAATGGCCTGGCTAAAGTTATGAAGGAGTGCCCCAGTTCCATATACAAAAACTAGGATATCCTTTCTTTTTTTTTTTTCCCCTTTGTTTCATTATTCTCTCTTGTTCTCTGTTTCTCTCCTGGCATTCAAGGAAATTTTTGTCAAAATATTAACTAAATGTAAGTTAAGGAACAGAGACTTCAGAGGCCACACAAAGAATATAGACATTCCAAAAATAGTTTAGAAAAGTCACTGAACAAACAAGCAGTCACAGCCCGAAACAAGCAAGGGGGAAAAACTGAAGAAAAGAATGTGATTTTTAGGGGCTCCTGGGTGGCTCAGTGGGTTAAAGTCTCTGCCTTCAGCTCAGGTCATGATCCCAGGGTCCTGGGATCGAGCCCCACATCAGGCTCTCTGCTCAGTGGAGAGCCTGCTTCCTCCTCTCTCTGCCTGCCTCTCTGCCTACTTGTGATCTCTGTCTGTCAAATAAATAAAATCTTAAAAAAAAAAAAGAATGTGATTTTTAGAATTACATTAAACTATCTGGTATGCCCAGTTATGAGCAAAATATACAAAGAAATAACAAAATCTGGCCCTTACAAAGAAAAAAAATCTACAAAACTGTCCCTGAGGAAGGACAGACATTGTTACTAGACAGAGACATTAAATCACCTGTTTTAAATATGCTCAAAGAACTGAAGGAAACCACGGACAAAGTGCTAAAGGGAAACAGAAGAATAATGTATGAAGAAATAAGGAATATCAAGGAAAAGAGAAATTATATAAAGAAACAAAACAGAAAAACTAGAGCATACTAGCACAATAACTGAAATGAAAAATTCCCTAAAGCAGTAAAGAGCAGATTTAAGCATGCAGAAAAGAATCAGCAATCTTGCAGAGAGGGCATTAGAATTATCCAGTTTGAAGAGCAGAAAGGAAAAAGAAGGAAGAAAACTTAAGATAGACTGAGACATGTGGAACACCATCAAATAAACATCCCACCACATGGATAAGTAGGACCCTTCATGCAACATTCTCCAGAACAGATTGTATTTAAAATATTTTATTTATTTATTTGAGAGAGAGCAAGAGCAGGGGGAGGAGGAGAGGGAGAATAAGACTCCTTGTTGAGCAGGGAGCCTGACGCTGGGGCTCAATCCGATGACCCGGAGAGAGTGATTTAAGCTGAAGGCAGACGCTTAATCGACGGAGAAACCCAGAAGCCCCCAGAATAGATCTTAGATCAGGCAGCAAAATAAGTGTTAACAAATTGTGCAACACTGAAATTAAAAAAAAAAACTTTTATGAACATAATAGAGTGAAGCTATAAATCAGTACCAAAATTTAAATTACTATGTGGAAAATTCATAAATATGTGGAACTTAAATAACAAACTCTTTTTTTTCTAAAAGATTTTATTCATTTATTTGACAGACAGAGATCACAAGGAGGCAGAAAGGCAGGCAGAGAGAGGAGGAAGCAGGCTCCCCGCTGAGCAGAGAGCCCTATGCGGGGCTGGGATCCCAAGACCCCAGGATCATGATCTGAGCCGAAGGCAGAGGCTTTAACCCACTGAGCCACCCTTAATAGGTGGTGCCCCTTAAATCACAAACTCTTAAATAGTGTGTCAAGAAGGAATCACAGTAGAAAGTAGAAAATATTTAGAGAGAAATGAAAATAAAACCACAACATAAAAAATAAACAAAAGAGAAACCAAAGCAATTGGAGGCAGCAAAGACTATTTAAACAAAATTTATAGCAGTGAACGCCTATGTCAAAAAAGTAGGACTATCTAAAATCAATAACCTAAACTTGTTCCTTATAGAACAAGAAAAAGAAAAAGAGAAAATTAAATCTAAAGTTAGAAGAAGGAATCAAATAATAAAGATTATAATGGTAAAACATGAAGCAGGTAATGGGAAAATAATTGAGAGAATTAACAAAACCAAAACTGTGTTCTTTAAAAAGATTAACAAAATGGATAAACCTTTAAGTAAACTGTCAAATTAAAAAAGGAGAATATGTAGATGATTAAAAAAAAGAAATGAGCACATTACTACCAAACTTATAGAAATAAAAAGGATTATGAGATTACTATTAAAAATCAAAAGGAAGCAAATTAACCTAGATAAAATATAAAAATTCTGAAAATCATACAACTTACCAAATTAACTAAAAAAACACAGATATCTGCAAAAAATGGAATCAGTAATAGTAATTTCCAATAAAAAGCAGTCCAGGAACAGATGGCTTCAAATGTTAAAGTTGAATTAATAAAAATCTTCTCAAATTCTTCCCAAAAAAGAGAAGAGGAAGGAACACTGCCCAACTCATTCTATGAGGCCAATAGTATTACTCATATACCAAAACAAGGCAAATAAGTACAAGAAAGAAAAGTACAGATTAATACCCCTTATAAATATAGATGGAAAAATTCTTAATAAAATACTAGCAAACTGAGTCTAAAGGCACATTCAAAGGATACACCTTGATGTAATGGGATTTATCTCAGTAATGCAAGGTGGTTTGACATAAAATCAATCAATGTAATATGCCACCTAAGAGAATGAAGGGAAAAAATAAAATAAGCATGATCATTTGAGTTGGCACAGGGAAATTATTTGACGAAATCCAATATCCTTCATGATAAAAATTAATAAAGAAAAAAAAAACAAAAACACAACCACTCACAAAACAGAACAGAAATTGAATTTCCTGTACATGATACAGGGCATTTATGAAAAACTCACTGCTAACAATGTACTCGATAGAGAAAGACTAAAATCTTGTCCTTAAGATTAGGAAGGATACAAGGATGCCAGCTTTCACTGCTGTAGGCAACATAATACTGGAGGTTCTAAGTCAGAGCAATTAGGCAGCAAAAAGAAATAAAAGGCATCAGAATAAAAAAGAAGAAATTTACATATGACTCAGCAATTGCACTCTGAGGCGAATACCTAAATCATTGAAAACAGATGTTCAAATACAATTTTTTCCCCCTAACATGAAGGGTGACACCTGCAGGTCAAGACCAGGCTTGGCCCAACAGTGGTGCACGTGGGCTTTCCCATCAAGGCAAAGGCTGCACAGTAGGAGCCCAGACGTGCATCAAGTGACCTCCCCACTGTGTGTGGGAGGAGTATGTGAGGGTCCCGAAAAAGCCGCAGAAGAGGCAGGTCTGGGAGGTGCTAAACCCCAGGGCTGCTGAGAGAATGGTTAAATCAGGTCCCAGGCACTGCGGCGCACCAATGCATGGCAGAGACAGCCCGATCTGGCGGGATTTCCGGAGTCCAACCGGAGGTCCAGCGAACCCTGGGCTGAGAAATACTTGGGTACTTCTGGTGCCTCTCCTCCCAGACTTTTCCGTAAGTTTTCTGGCTTACACCGCCCACTGCGCAAACCGCAGTGCTCTTGTGTGCCTGGCCCCGCCTCAGAGTCCTAGTGTGGTGGAGAGGTCTGGCCAGTTGTGGAGGACAGCTTTTGCATAAACACTGGGCTGGAAAGGGAACTCCGCGGGTGGGCAGACGCCGGGCGTGAACTGCGCATGCGTGGGCTGCAAATTCTTAGCGTTTCCGGGAAACCAAAGGGCCCTGCTTGAAGAGCAGGCTGCTGGCTCACTGCCCCTTTTCACAAATTGGACATATGCCAAGTTGCACGACCAAGCTACCTAAACACACCAATTCATTTTCCTCGGTCCAGCTGTTCCTCCTGGCAGATTCTAGGTGTCTAAAATTCACCTCTAGAGAATATCGCTGCCTGTTTGTTGGGCTTTCACGTGGATAGCAGCGTCAGGACATATTCTCTTTCTGACCCGGTGCACCTTAACCCTATTCCCAACGGGCAAAAGGTGGAATCAACCCAAATGCCCATCACTACTTGAAAGGATAAACCAGTTGTGGTATATGCAAATAATTGGAATATTTGATGCTCTACCTGGATCCAACATTCTAGCTGTATTCTCTCATTAATCGTCATCTTTCCTGGCCTCAAGACATGAATCTCCTCTGGATGAAAATCTATTAGTTGCCCTCTTCCCAAGCTCTTGGTCTGAGAAGAAATAAGGATCCTCTCTCTGGGAGACAGCCAAATCTACTTATTCATCCTTTTCCTGGTAAGTTTTCTTTTCCTTCAAGTTACAGTATGAAATACTACTTTATTTGGTAGGTGGAAAGCTTTTGCTAATTCACCTTTCTCCTCCAATTTTTTTTTTCTCTAAAATATTTTGACATGAAGCTTTGTCCAGTCCTTGGTGACCAGATATTTTTTAAACTCAGATGTCAAGATGAGACTTGTATTTTTCATAAATGCTTTTTGACTTTACATTTTTTCTGTGATTTGTTCAACATGTTAAGACCTAGTTGTTGCTTAAAAAAATATTTTATTAGTTATACATCACTGTGTAACAAATCACCACAAAACCTAGTTGGCTTACAATAATCCACATGTATTATTTCAAAATAACTGTGGATCAAGAATCCAGGCCCAATTTAGGTGGTTTTTGTGTTTTTTTTTTTTGCTTCCATGTCTTTCATGAGAGTATAATCAAGGAGTTGGCTCGAATTAGGGTCTCAGTGAACAACTGGGAAATAATCTCCTTTAAGGTCACACAGTGGATGGTTGTTGATAGCATTTAGTCCATTAAGAACGGTTTGACCCAAGGCCTTAGTTTTTTTTCTCGCTTTTGCCAGTTGTGCCTGCCCCATGTGACTTTTTAAGCTGGTAAGATGAAAGTCACAGTTTGTTTAGCCTAATTATATGGTGACATTTGATCACTTTTGGCATATTTTGTTTGTTAGAATCAGTTCACTACTGTAGTCTTCATTCAAAGGGAGGGAATTTCACAAGGTTGGGACAGCAGGTTGTGGATGTCAGTGGGCCCGTCTTGTAGTTTGCCTGCCATGGCACTGAAGAGACTTCATTTAAAAAATTAGCTAATATCTGTTAAAAAAAACAACAACACAACAGTTTTACTAAAATACATATCTTAAAGGTGGGAGGATATGGTAGGTAGAATAATGGTTCCCCCCAAATTTCCACATCTTCATTCCTGGAACCTGTGAATACATCACATGGTAAGGGAGAATTGAGATTGCAGATGGAATTAAAATGGCTAATCAACGGAAATTAAGATAGGGAAATTACCTGGATGGGTCAAATGTAATCCCAAGAGTCCTTAAAATACAGAAGAGGGAAGCAGAGGAGTCAGTGTCAGAATGATGCAGTGTGAAAAAGACTCGCTCAGCCACTGCTGGGTTTGAAGATAGAGTGGGGCCCCAAGCTTAGGAATGTGAGCAACCTCTAGATGCTGCAAAAGGCACAGAAAGGTTTTTTTCCTCTCAAAACCTTCAGAAGGAATGCAGTCCTTAACAACAACAACAACAACAACAAACCCTATAACTTTAGTTCACGAGATCCATTCCAGAATTCTGACTTTGAGAACTTTAAGATAGATTTTTGTGATCTTAAGGCACCAATGTGTGGCAGTTTGTTAAGACAGAAATAATAAATTAATACAGAGATATTTTGAGATATTTTGCCATTTTACCAAAAAAGGAAAAACAAACAGTAAATGAAGCAATATAGACAAGTATAGAGATTTTATGGTTAGTTCAGTTTGTATATATGAATGTGTATGTGTGTGACTGATAGGAGTGATTACTGGATAAGGTTAGATTGGACAGAAAATACTATGGTCAAAGTAAAGTTTGTGTAGATGTAACAACTGTGAAAAAAATCTTTTTTTTTTAAATTATTATTTATTTATTTGACAGACAGAGATCACAAGTAGGCAGAGAGGCAGGCAGAGAGAGAAGAGGAAGCAGGCTCCCTGCTGAGCAGAGAGCCCGATGCAGGGCTCCATCCCAGGACCCTGGGACCACGACCTGAGCTGAAGGCAGAGGCTTTAACCCACTGAGCCACCCAGGCGCCCCATAATTGTGAAAAAAATCTTAAAGCTCACCATATACCAAGTATAAACCATAGAGCCTAATATTAAAATCATTAAGATTAATGGTTAATACTTGAATTTAGTTTTTTGAGAAAGCAGACTTTGAAATAATGGAAATTACGTTTGTTAGGTGATGCAAAATAATACCTTTGACAACATAAGAAAAGATTAGGTTTCCTAACTTCATCTCAGTGGGTACATAGATTTTAAATCACTGCTTCAGTCGCTCAGACTCTTCTCACCTAAATGCAGTTACTGCGTTTATGACTTTCAGTACTAACTCAGAAGTAAACCTACTTTTAGTACATTTCCAATTTTCTGTACTTTTCTGGATTTTTAAAGTTCTATTTACTATTACTATCTGCATTCACCTGCAGAGACTTGCAATTGTTACATTAAGTGTGATAAAATGTCTTAGACTTGTTGGAGAGGAATGTCACCTGTTATTAATAGCAAGTAGTAGCTGACAGCATATATTATGCATTGGGGATTAGATTTGATTTACAAAGCTCCAGAACTGCAAAGAAAATGTGTGGATTTATAGTATTTGGGTGTTGGACTAGGTTTCTAATTTTATATGATACTCCAAGGGCACTTTTTCCTTAGATAAAATGCCCATGAAATTTTTAAGAAAAGTTGTAGCACTCTCAGATTATAAATACTCCCTCCAGGTATTGTAAAAGTAAATCATGAGCACCACAATTAAGAACAAAATGAAACAATTTTATTGGAAGAAATTTATTGGAGAACATTTATCTCTGATACTGTACAGAACGACAGAAGTTCTATTTTTTTTATATAATGATCCTTTAATGTTATGAATTCCAAAATTTTTAACTCACGATGAATATACAGTTTTCTAAAACCCTAACTGTGTTTTTTGCCAGGACTCATGTTTTCCTTCTGCTGAGTTCCCTAATATAAAGAGGATCCCGAAATGTCACTTTGACAGAATCTTAATGATCATTCAGACCAATATATTCCTTTTCCAATCATGAATCAAGTCTTAGATATTATGAAAGGTACAGAAATTTACATAGTTACCAATAGAGCTGAGTATTTAACACAGCTCTTAACTCCCTTTCCATTTTCTATACCATGTTTTCAAAGCGCTTGCCTTTCTCAGGTCATTGATGAGGATTTAGGCTTAGAATATTATCTTTACAGAATTTTTTACAAAGCAACTTTATTTTTAATGCAAGCCCAGTACAAGGGGGGGAAAACTCACATAGTAAATATTTAATGAAACCCACAGAAAAGTCAGGTTTTACCTGGGTTTGCTTGGGATGATCCTAATGTGTTCCTATAATCTTAGACTCAATATTAGGATCTCTTACTTTCTCAGTGAAGTAGGGTTCAAAGCCATCAGCTATGTGTTGGGGTAGAATTGTGATGAAGATAAAGGACAAGGATAAAATTGTGTTTATATGTAATAAGAAAGTGAGCTTCCTAAGGGCACAGAGTAAGATCAAAAGGCAGTGTAAGTTGTTTAAGATATGTTGTCATTTATTTAAAATTAAACCAGTGAGACTGTGATTTTTTTTTGAGGGTAGTTGACTTCACCTGTGATTGGGGTACACTAATTAAGTGTGATGATAAAGAGAAGGACTAGTTTTCTGAGAATGTTTGTAATAATCTGAGTATCATAAACCATGGAATCAAATCGGAAAGAAGAGAAAATGTAGAGGTCAGTGCAATGGGTATTTGGATGATGCAGATAATTTTCTTACTGAGTGGGAAGGATGGGAGGTGATGGTCCAAGAGAGCCATAAATAGTGAAGTTACCTGTGATTACAAAGGTGTGACTAAAGGAATTGTGTACATGAATCATGAGTTTAAGTGAGAAGCACGAGATGTTACTGCAGGAGTGGCTTAAGAGGAGTTTATTTTACAGCCCAGCAGAGAGGAGGCTTAGAAGCACTACTGAGCAACAGGGAAAACATCTGGTCCACACCATCAAACCTCCTCTTTCTGGCCCTGAGATTGAATAACAGCCAGACAGATTCCTCTTGCTAGTGCTACAGCCAGGTGGTCTCAGAAGCAGTTGTTAATATAGGTCAGAAAGTAGAAAATTCAGATCAGAGTTTGCTGCTGACAGATGTGGTTCCCGATGGCAGAAAGAAATGGTAGGAGTTGATGAGAGTTGTGTATTCTAAAAGTCATGAATATGATAAGAATAATTCTGCATCTATACAAAACTTGGCAAAACAGGGTATTCCCCACATAGAACACTGTCTTTAGGCATGCAGAAGTTAAAATGTCAAGCACCAAACATCATAGAATTTATTCAGAGGAAAAACCCCTCGGCTCTCAAAAGTATCCAATGTGCTTTTAGTTTGTTTTCCAGCTAAAAGGCACATTAAAATCAGTAAATTGATATGGGAGGGGGGAGCAGGAATATAAACATGGGCTAAAACAGCAATAAAATGAAATAGCTAGCAAATTGGAGGTCAGAAAAAATAGGACTGTGTGAGAAGGAAGGAGGGAAGACAGGACACAGGAAGGGAACAAAGTACTAAAAATAATATGCATGTATATTGCAAATTGGTATGCAGGTTAGAAGCCTTCTTTATGCCTGTTCACAGTATCTAGAGGTAATATTGTTCTCTTGTAGATTTATATTACATCACTTTAGTTCTTCATAGCAGTATTAGGACCTTCAAGGTGCTATATTTACACAAGTTTTCAGTAGCTATCCAATCACCAGGATCCATCTTACACAGAGGCAAGAAAAAACTCCATTGAGTGATAGAAATGTTCTATATCTTAACTAGGTTCCTGCTTGTAGGCATTAAAAAAATATACTTTAATCCCTGAATATTTTGGCATGTGATTTATAAATCAATTCAGTTGATGAAAAATACTTACGTTTGGTTGCTAGCCCCAGAGTTTTCTGACTTAATTGGTTCTGGGTGCCACCTGGGTATTAGGTGGCTCCAGGTGATTGTGACTTGAATATGATTGTCTCCTTGGCTTAGCAGACAGCTACCTGCTTGCCATGTTTGCCTGAGACCTTTTCTCTCTGTGTGTGTATACCTGGTGTCTCTTCCTGTTACAAGGACATGATTCCTATTGGTTTACAGCCTTCACTTTAATTACCTCTTTAAGGACCCTGTCTGCAGATACCGTCACATTGGGGTTAGGGTTTTACACATGTGAATTTTTGTATGACAAAATTCAGTTCACAGCATATTCTCCCTGCATTGGTAAAATAGAATCACCTATGAACCATTCTTATTAATAGATTGGATTGAAACATGAGCAGGAAGTTATGGCTAATTTCAGTTCTACAGAAAACACAGCTGCCTTAGCTCAGGCTGCTGTAACAATACCAATGACTGGATGGCTTAAACAACAGAAACTCATTTCTCACAATTGTGAAGGCTGTCAGTTAGACATTAGGGTGCCAGCAAAACCAGATTATGGTAAGAACCTTCCTCTTGGCTTGCAAATAGGAGGTCCCCACAAGAGACAGCGCTCTGCTCAGCTTCTTTTTGTAAGGACATGGACCCAATCACATGAGTTCCACCCTCAATGACTCATCTAAACCTAATTACCTCCCAAAGGCCCCACCTCCAAATACCATCACATTAGGGGTTAGGGCTTTGATGCATGGATTTTGAGGTGCCATAAATGTTTAGTCCTTACCAAGAGGGACTAGGTATAAACTATATGTGAGGAATAAGACAAATGATTCTGGAGAAAAAGTGCAGGCTTACTTAATTTGAAAGAAAAATTGCACCATACAAGTTAAACAGGGAAGGGAGATTTTATTCAAGACTATTGCAGTAGGGGGAGAGAGATTGAACTCAGCTCTGCTGAAATAAAAGTAGAGTTTTCAGCATTAAGGTGAGCTAGTGAAAAGTACTGGAGAATGTTATTGGGGAAGTTGGTTAGTGTCATTAGGCCATAAGTGTTTGCTAATTGGTGCTTAATTGACTCTTGCCCTCCCACTGAGAGGAGGCCCATAGGGACATTATCTTCCCAGATAATTACATTTCAAAGGAATGGCTCCCAGGTTTCTAGAAAGACATTATTGGATTGCAAAACTGGCAAGAGACTGAGATTTATGTCTCAAAGAGGCAGAGAGAAAATGTACAATAGCAGGTTGTCTAAAGTAAATTCTCTAAGGAAAGGGCTGTCAGAGGTCTATACTCAGGAAGAAACCTGTCTAAAATTTTGTCAAGCTGTGGGCAAGGCTAAGACCTTTGTCAAGCATAACTAACTCTTGATTCTTTTTTTCTTTTTTTCTAACTCTTGATTCTTTAGGAGACAATAAATTAAAAAAAAATGGAGGAGGACTTAGGAGACTTAAGAAATATAACACTGAGTAAAAAATGTAGACATTTTAATAGAGACTGACCTGAATATATCAGTTTTGAAAAGACATTTTTGAGTCAATCCATGGCATTTTATTATGTACTGGGTATTATATAAAACCTGTGTGTGTGTGTTTGTAAATGTCATGCCTTTTAGAGATATATCCTTCAATAGGTAGAGTGATGAAATCACATGACATCAACATGCTCTAATATATATCCAAATAAAAGAAGAGCCTTTCTTCTCTCTTTACATTCTCTCCTTCCCTCCCATCCTTCTTCTTCTGAGCCTACCTAGGGACTACAATTAGCATACCTAGAACTCAGACCATGTTTTCTAAGCACCTTGGGAAATTATTGTTTCCAAGGCCAAAGCAAAGAAAGAATACTTTAGACCTGAAGTAACTTGTTTTTTGAGAAAAGTGAAGAATTACTCATAAAATGATGGAGACACTTTAAAAGAACATAGAAACTAGTTTCAAGAAGCTTCCACCTATCAAACTGAGGTCAATTTGAGTATGAAAATACTACTGTCAATAGTTTTTCACTTGTTGAATAAAATAGAAACGTGGGTCAACACTGATATCAATAAACAAAAGAATAAATAGAAGGGAGTAAAATCTCTTGCTATATAATACCAACTAGTAAATGTGAAATAACAGATTAAATTAGAAAATCACATTTGGCAACCATCGTATTAGTGATTAAATCATAGAAGAGATATCCATGGATACTAAAACTATTGGATGAGAATAGGATGAAAAATGAGACTTTACATAGTTTCAAAATATCCTGCAACAAGGCACTTATTAATTACAGTGGGAATGGGTTGAGGAAACAATTTATTTTATGACTGGAGAAATACAGCAGATACCATCTTAAGTAAACCAAATTAATGTCACCGGAATAGGTGTCACATGATGATTTCATGATAATTTGGCCAACAGTACATAACATGAATCTAATCAATGGTGGTACTCCATAAATACATATAAATATTTTACCAAATTATTGTTTTGTATTAAACATTTTGTGGCCAAAAAAAGCTGAGAAAATATTTCAGATTGTGTGAAACTAGAAAGATGTATTAAGTGATTGTACATTACGATTCTGGCTTGGATTCTTTTGCTGTAAAATAAAACAGTATTGGGACAGTTGGAAGGTCTTTGGGTGATGGGTTTATTGAAGTTAGTTGTATTATTCTTGCAACTGTTTGTTGAGCATGTTTGTGGATATGAATATATTTAAACAATCTAATATATAAATGTAAAGAATTTCTTTGACTTTGAAAATTGTCATTCTGGAATGCTATATTTTTTATATTTTAAGTTTGAAAACTTGATCATTTATGTCATATAGAAAACCAGTATATTTTTCTTCTTAAAAAGTATGTGATAAAAATTTCAAATACATATAAAAGTAGAATTTGAAATTAACTCCCACATTTTTTTCTTCTCCTGTTCCTTTTAATTGCCAACAAAAGATTAAACATGGCAAATTTGTCCCACTTTTTTCAAAGATACTAGTTCATTTGTTTAAATTCTGAAATATTCCGGACTTACAGAAAATTCTAATAATCAAAGAGAAAGAAAGGGCACATAGTTTATACTCAGAAAACAGCAGACTCTTGAGAACTAAGTTTCTCCATAGTGGTATATTACAGCTGGCCCTACCCCCTTCTATTACTAGGTTGCTGTTTGTTCTGTATTGTGCTAAGTGGAATTTTACCAACCCGCAGTAGTTTCTGCATAACTTTATGTTGAGAATAACTTTGGTATATTGCACCATAATTTACATGAGATTCTTCAACTGTAAAATATGATACCTAACCTTTTATGAGTAACTCCTACACATGGCCTATTATAAGTTCATTCAACATGCCCTTGAAAATGGAGTGGTAATTTTATATTACATTTTATGATGGTGTCCCATCTCCGCTATTACCCCAAAAAGTCAGACTTGAATTGTTTAGAAAATTAAGAGTTGAAAGCAGATCTTCTTTTATTACAGTGGTAATTATCACATAGCACATATTAAGGATCTGGTGAGTATTGAATAATTTGATGTTGAACTGGTATTCTTCTTGTGTTTCATAAAGTGCTTTGGATACTCCATTGTTTTGTTTTGTACATGTATAGCTAATCAGGTAAACTTTTAGAGCCAAATATTTTTCCTGAATAAAGATATAAAGTAGTTAGTGACTGTAACAAATGCAATTATACAGTCTACTGGTTTTTATTGTGTTTTTCCATTAAATTCAAACCTATTGTTTGTTTTACTACACTATTTTTATAGTGAGTCTAATTTAGTTACTACCTAGTGCAAGCCAGAAACCAACAAGGCTTTGACGACTCTCATGCCTTCCGTATCTGATCAGTTAGATACTGAAGCCTGCCAATACTGTTATTTCAGTATCTCTGTAATATAATATGATTACATTGTTACACTCCATAAAATAGTCAGTGTCTTTCCATAACATAGAAAATAAACACTAAATGGTGGTACAAGGCCCTTCATGGTCTGCACTCACCACTTTCTCCCACTTGGTACCAACACGTGCTGATTTTTAGATGCCCTGGGTCTTTCATGCTGCCTGCCCTGCATTATCTTTTTCTGATACCAGGAATCAGCACTGCTTTCAACTGCCTCCCTTCCCTGTTTGCCCTTTATCCTGTGAGGCGCCTTTTCATCACTCAAGATACAGCTTAGACATTTCTTCCTTTGCTAGCCTTACTTGACCCACCCATGAAAGATGGCTATGTTTCCTTTGTAAACTGTTCTCTTTAACAGTTGTCTTGCAATATTGGAATTATGTGTTTACATGCTTTTCCCTCAGTTATATATCTAAGCTCTCTGAAAACAAGTATTCCTTCCAGCTTATCTTCGTGCCTCCAGGAACAAAGAAAATGCTTTATGCAGTCTCTGTACTTTAAAAAAAAAAAATTGCATTAATTTAGATAATGGTTATCAGAATAATGAAGTGGGAAAGAAAAAATAGTATTTGAAGCCCATTAAAATAGAACTTGTAAAGGGGTGCCTGGGTGGCACAGGTGTCTAATTAGGTGTTGGATTCTTGGTTTTGGCATAGGTCATGATCTCAGGGTTGTGAGATCGAGTTCTGTGTGGGGTCTATACTCAGCGCAGAGTCTGCTTAAGTTTCTTTCTCCCTCTGCCCCCCCATGCTTTCATTCTCACTCTAAAATAAAAATGAAAATAACAATAATAATAGAATATAGAAAAAAAGGCTGGTAGAAAAAACTCAGTTCCATAGATACCTCTTAAGTGTAATTTTATTTAATTAATTTTAACTGAATTAAAATTGGTATGACATTATTAGTTTCAGGTATGCAACATAATTTTATATTTGCATACAAAACAAAGTTATCACCAATAAAGTCTTGTTACCATCTGTCACCATACAACTGACCTCATCCTTTTCACTTACCCCCTTCCCATCTAATAACCACCAATCTTTTCTTTGTATCTATAATTGTTATTTATTTATTTTTTTAGGTTTTGCATTATATGAAATTAAATGGTAGCTGTTTTTCTCCACCTAATTTATTTAGTGTAATACCTTCAAGGTCCATCCAGGTGGTTGCAAATGACAAGATTTCCTTCTTTTTTATGACTGAGTACTATTCCCGTGTGTGTGTGTGTGTGTGTGTGTGTGTGTGTGTATCGCATCTTTATCCATTCCTCCATTGAAGGATACAGGTTATTTCTGTATCTTGACTATTGTAGATAATGCTGATGAACAGAGGGGTGTATACCTTTTTTAGTTTATGTTTTCAATTTCTTTAAGTAACTGCCCAAAAGTGGAATTGCTGGATCATATGGTAGTTCTATTTTTAATAGAACTTTTAAACCTTTTCTAAACTTTTTCCTCTTTTGAGGAACCTCCATACTGTTTTCAATAGTGGCTGAACCAATTTACATTCCCACCAATGGTATATAGTGTATGAGCATTCCCTTTTCTCTATATCCTTGTCAACACATGTTATTTCTTGACTTTTTGATAATAGCCATACTGACAGGTGTGAGATGATATCTCATTGTTTTGATTTGCATTTCTCTGATGACTAGTGATGTTGAGCATCTTTTCATCTGTCTGTTGGCCATCTGCATGTCTTCTTTGGAAAAAATGTCTGTTAATATCCTGTGTCTTTTTTTTTTAAATTATTTCAGAGAGAGATAGAGAGAGTGCTTGAGCTGGGGGAAGAGCAGAGGGAGCAGGAGCAGTAAACTCCCTGCTGAGCAGGGAGCCCAAGGTGGGGCTGGAGTGTAGGACCCTGGGATCATGACCTGAGCAGAAAGCAGCCGCTTAACTGACTGAGCCTCCCAGGTGCCCCCTGTGCCTATTTTTTAATCTGATTATCTTTCATTATCTTGAGTTGTAGGAGTTCTTTACTTGGTTTGGATATTAGCCCCTTATTGGATATATTATATGCAGATATCTTCTCCCATTCAGAAGGTTGTCTTTATTTTGTTCCTGGTTTCCTTAGCTACGCAGAAGCTTTTGAGTTTGATGTAGGACAATTTGTGTGTTTTTGCTTTTATTATCATTGCCCTTAGAGTCAGATTCGAAATATTGCCAAGACTGAGGTCAAGGAGCTGACTGCTTATGTTTTCTTCTAGGAGTTTTATGGTATTTGGTCTTGCATTCAAGTCTTTAATCCAGTTTGGGTTCATTTTTGTGTATGGTATAAATTGGTGGTTGACACTCTGGAAAACAGCATGGAGGTTCCTCAAAAAGTTGAAAATAGAGCTACCCTATGACCCAGCAATTGCACTACTGGGTATTTACCCTAAAGATACAAACGTAGTGATCCGAAGGGGCACGTGCACCCGAATGTTTATAGCAGCAATGTCTATAATGACCAAACTATGGAAGGAACCTAGATGTCCATCAACAGATGAATGGATAAAGAAGAGGTGGTATATATATGCAACGAAATAATATGCAGCCATCAAAAGAAATGAAATCTTGCCATTTGCGATGATGTGGATGGAACTAGAGGGTACTATGCTTAGTGAAATAAGTCAATCAGAGAAAGACAACTATAATATGAGCTCCCTGATATGAGGAAGTGGAGATGCAATGTGGAGGGTTTGGGGGTTAGGAAAAGAATAAATGAAACAAGATGGGATCAGGAAGGAGACAAACCATAAGAGACTCTTAATGTCACAAAACAAACTGAGGGTGGCTGGGGGGAGGGGGGTAGGGAGAGGGTGGTGGGGTTAATTACTGTGGCTAGGACTTCAATACTATGCTGAGTAAAAGTGGCAAGAGTGGACATCCTTGTCTTGTTCCTGATCTTAGAAGAAAAGTGTTTCACTACTGAGCATGATGTTTGATGTGGTTTTGTCATATATGGCATTTATTATGTTGAGGTATGTTTCTTTCACACCCACTTTGTTGAGAATTTTTCTCGTAAATTAGATGTTGGATTTTGTCAAATTCTTTTTCTCTGTCTATTGAGATCGGCATGTGATTTTTATTTTTTATTTTGTTAATGTGTTAAATTATTTATGGATATCAAACCATTCTTGCATCCCTGCAATAAATCCCACTTGATCATGATGTATGATTCTTTTAATGTATGTTGAATTTGATTTGCTAATATATTTTGAGGAATTTTGCCTTTATGTTCATTAGGGACTTTGACCTGTAATTTTTTTCGTGTAGTTTCCTTGTCAGGTTTTGCTATCAGGGTTATGAGGGCTTCATAAAATGAGTTTGGAAGTGTTCCCTCTTTAATTTTTTGGATGCATTTGAGAAGGATAAGTATTAAATTTTCTTTGAACGTTTGGTAGAATTTACCAGTGAAGCCATTTTCATGGGGACGTTTTTGATTTGGTTTTATTTATTTATGTATTTATTTATTTTAAAGATTTTATTTATTTATTTGACATAGAGTGAGAGAGCAGGGTGAGCAGCAGGTAGAAGGAGAAGCAGGCTTCCTGCCAAGCAAGGAGCTGATGTGGAGTTGGGATCATGACCTGAGCTGAAGGCAGATGCTTAACAGACTGAGCCAATTTGGTGTAATTTTAATTCCAGTGTCCAGATCTTTATTTTTATTCTTTTTCTTAAGAATTAAAAAATTTAACGCCATTGAAATTTGAATATTGAAAAATTTTGGTCATAAGGTGTTGCAGCTGATCATCAGTTCTATGGGAATATTATAAAACCCATTTTCCCTAGAAGAGCATTATAGTATGATATAAAAGGATAGCTTTGAGCAATTAAATATCCATTCAGACTTATCTTCTTTTGAATCACCTCTCACTATAACCTTTTACCTGTTCAAAAAATACCGTTATCAATAGTTAACAAATATTGAGCAATCATTCTGTCCTAGGGCTTATGATTGTCTCAGTTAATTTAGTCCACAAATGACCCATATGGAACAGGTATTGTCTTTATCCTGGTTTGTAGATGAGGAAATCATAAAATAGGGTATGAAATATACTTCCCTAGGTCACAGCTGGTTGTGCCATTTTAACCAGGCAGTCTAGCTCCAGAGCTCTTTTCTTCAAGCACTTAAGACTCTAAAATATTGCCTAGATATGCCTGAGTCTTAAGGAAACTATATATAAATCAACTCTTACCTTTATTACTTACTGACAAATACTAGTTCACTATGGCAATTTAATTTTTTTTTTCATTTTTTAAATGATTTTATTTATTTGAGGGGGAGTGAGAGTGCATGAGTGGGGGAAGGGGCAGAGGGAAAAGCAGACTATCCAGTGAGCAGGGAGCCTGGGGCTTAAATTCTGGACTTCTGGATCATGATGTGATCCAAACACAGATGATTAACTGATTGAGCCACCCAGGTGCCCCTTGTTTTTCCTTCTTTTTTTTTTTTTTATGTTAAAACTAAATGTCTTCATGGTTTTCTACATATTAATTTCTTCCCCTTCAAATTTTTGGGGTAGAAATACATAGATCTTCCTTTTGTTTATTTATTCACTTAAAGATTTTACTTGTTTGAGAGAGCAAAAGCAAGAGAGCACGAGTGGGAGAGACAGAGGAAGAGAGAGATAGAATCTTAAGCAGACTCTTTGCTGAGCATGGAGCCTGACATGGGGCTCGATCTCATGACCCTGAGATCAGGACCTGGCCTAAAACTGAGTTGGATGGATGCTTAACTGATTGTACCACTCAGGCGCCCCACAGATTGTCCTTTTAAGTGTGTGTGTAATTTTCACCACACAGATAAAGTAATAAAGCTCTACATAACCATATAGATTTTTTAAAGAAATATTTTCTCTGTTGATGTATATTAAAATAAATCAAACCTATCATCTTGGCATTTAAGTGTCAACCAACATATAGCATTTTTTTATCTTTTGTATTTATTGTCTCTGAGATTTTTATAGCTTATTTTATGCTTACAATTATATCTATAATAAAATCTCAGTCTGAATGACAAAGAAATGAATTACTAGATTTTCTGATTCAACCCTTTTTGATGGAGAGGGTTCCAAAATACTTGACTCAATGAAAAACCCATGGAAACAAGATTTATAATTTACCTGCTAATTATTAGACAATGTCTAAAGTGCATCATGCTATTTTATGATTTTTCACAATTTAACAAGTTTTTCTCGACGATTTTTCACAATTTAACAAGTTTTTCTCCTTTAATAACTGGGTAAGCACATGAAAATGAAATGATAGATGATGTCAGTTACAAAATGTTTTGGTCAACTCAAACTTTTTTTGTTGTGTGATTGAGATTGTTTATAACACAGAGCTTTTTAAGTCAGATCTTATCACTTCAGGAATATAAGATTCTGTGAAAGTTCTTTACAATTTCCTCTCTCTGAGGTTTATTATTTGATGGATTTAATGTCTTTGCCTTTATATTTTATACACAGATTCCAGGTTCAAAACAAACAGCTAAAGCAGTGAAAAATACATATTTTTTACTTGAGAGCTGAAAAGTAGACTTCAGATTACTATATTGGTCAGTATAGGCTGCAGTAACTCCAAATTATCAATATTTTAGAAACACCAGCGTTTATTTCTTTTCCACACTCTCTAGATGTCTGTCATTGGAACTGCTTCCCTAAAGTGTCTGCCTACAGCTACCACATGTCACTGCCATTCATGTTTCATTCAGCAGAGCAGGTCATTTGACCTTACCTTATCAGGGTAACAGTAAGGTTCCAGTATGCCCAGAAATAGACTGGAACTAGGTATTCACAAACAGTGGTAATATCTATCAAAAGTACCAAGATGGGGGCTCCTAGGTGGATAAGTTGGTTGAGCATCTGCCTTTGGCTCAGGTCAGGATCCCAGGGTCCTGGGACTGAGTCCCACACCAGGCTTCTGGCTCAGTGGGGATCCTGCTTCTCCCTCCCCTTCTCCCTCTCGTTCGTTACCCTTCTCTTGCCCTCTCTCTCTCTCTCTTTCTCATGCTTGCTCTCTCTCACATGTGCTATCATGTGTGCTCTCTCTTGTATGTGCTCTACCTCAAATAAATAAAATCTTAAATAAAAAAAAAGGTACCAAGATGGTAGGGAAAGATGTTTGTGTTGTAGGTTACTCCTGTTACGTCTATTTTACAATTTCTGCGGTTTCTATAGTTTTGTTTTCTAACATATTTTTTCTTTTTAAAATAGGCATTATTGCTAATAATATGGTACTGCACTATACTGTTGTAGATCTGTTTTTTTCTCCTGTTTTTGGACTGCTCAGTACTTTTGAGGGACCTGGGAGACGCTCAGGGGTGTCACATTAGTTTAAAGGAGATAGATGATTTTATTGGACTTAAATATTTTTTTAAAGATTTTATTTATTTATTTGACAGACAGAGATCACAAGTAGGCAGAGAGGCAGGCAGAGAGAGAGGGGGAAGCATGCTCCCTGCTGAGCAGAGAGCCCGACGTGGGGCTTGATTCCAGGACCCTGAGATTATGACTGAGCTGAAGACAGAGGCCCTCACCCACTGAGCCAGTCAGGCGCCGCCAGACTTAAATATTTTTAAAGGATTATTTGCTGTTCAATATGAATAAAAATTTATTTAATTAAAGTAGTTAATAGCATTTATTTGCTGTCAATTATGGCTTAGAAGGACATGATATTAGAGACTAGAAAATCAGCTAAAATGTCAAGCAATATAAAAAGAATGATATCACTAAGACTATACAAGGCTTCTGATAGTGGGAAGAAGAAATATAAGATCAAAAGAAGATGAGAGGGGGACTCCTGGGTGGCTCAGTTGGTTAAGCAGCTGCCTTCGGCTCAGGTCATGATCCCAGCGTCCTGGGATCGAGTCCCACATCGGGCTCCTTGCTCGGCAGGGAGCCTGCTTCTCCCTCTGCCTCTGCCTGCCACTCTGCCTGTGCTCGCTCTCTCTCTCTCTCCCCCTCTCTCTTTGACAAATAAAAAAATTTAAAAAAATTAAAAAAAAAAAAAGAAAATGAGAGCAAGAAAATAAGTTTCCTGCTAGATTCAAATCTTGAGGTTAAGAAATAAGAAAAAAAAAATCAGGACATGTGAAACTGTGTACAAAACATTTGAGTAAGTGTGAGGATGTACCTTTAACTATTATCATCTTCCTCTTGCTACAGTCTCTTTGGAACTTGGCCTTGAGGCTTTTTGCTTTGTACTACTCTCATATAAGAAAAACTGTAGGAATATCAAATAAAAGTTTTATGTAAGATGCTTCACTGTTACATCAGATAGGAGAACTGAAAAAAATAATTCTGTAAAGGAAGTTGCACATTGCAGTTAAAGCCCTGCATTGCTGTTTATAATGAGGCCTGTTACAATGTACTTTATGAAAAATATATAATTGACTTAACTTTGTATGAGATACTGGGGTTCTTGCCTACCTGGAGCTGAGTCTTTACAAAGTGCTAAATTGGCACAAACTAGAGGCAACAAAAAAATAAAATTAACTTCAGTTCTGAGAAGATAGATATAAATGTCCCTATGAGGCTCTTACACTCACCATTTCAAATGTTTCTTGCTTATTCCAATATAAATATGATAATAATAGCTACAGGCTAGTAAATGTATCATTCTGGGGCAAGCATACAAACTTAAAAGAATGAAAAATACAGAAATTAAAGAAAACAATATGTTTAAATCCTTTTATTACAATATTGCTTTGCTTAATTTCATTAAAACTTAAGCCATGTTCCTAGCTATAGGCTAAAGACAATATTATTTATTTAAATATTACCGTATGCTATTTAAGTTAAATTAAAGAATGAATACATACTTTAACCTGTTTAGAAGAGTATATTTTTTTGAGCTATAGTTGTAACAGGCTAGTAGGTGCAAAAAAAGTACTTTGTATATTAAAATGCATTATGATGTTGTAATATGTTATTAATAAGGAAGGCGATTACATGTATATCCATACTTAAGCTTTAATATAAAATTTTATTTTAGAATTCATGTCATGGATTTCAATTATTAGTAAGATTGTCTGTAACACCTAGCACTGGATATTTTAGAACATTTGTCTTCCTAAACTGATCCCCTTATACCCTTTTTTTTTATTGCAATCTCTGGAGTATCAAAATAAGAATATAGTGAAAAAAATTTTTTTATTAGAAAGTCAGTAATGGGAAAAAATAAGAATATGGTGTATTTAGGTAATAAATTATTGCCATTAAAAAAATTGCTGACTATTAAATACATGTAACAATGTCTATGTATTTTTCTTCAAGATTTCTATTTTGGGCATGGGTGTCTGTGTATCTTCAACTGCATCTGTTGTTTTCAAAGTATATGAACACATTCATATATACATGTATATCAGCAAAATGTATGAACAGATTCCATATGCACATATATGGACAGTTTCTCATGAAAAAATTCTTGAACAGTTCAAATAATTTTAAGTTAAAGTTCATGTCAGAAGATACAATATCATATGGACTGCTTCATCAAATTTATTTCCTTTGTGCTTCAACCAGTATGGATCAAGAATCTCTTGATATTTATCGAAGATAAATTGGTAACATATGGCTTCTCTAACAGTTTTCATGAGCATCTCAATTTATATGTAAGTTTTACTAATAAAGAAAGGCGTGACTTTTTTAAAGTTAATAACTGTAATATTAATTCTGGCTTAAATGAAAGACAAAGTGAGAACAAAACCCCAACAAATGCCTCCTACCAAGAGCTGCATAATTTTGTATGTTGTAAAAGTTTAATCTTTGTTGTAGATCTCCATCTAGAGAGATCATTCAAGAGAAAATGGAATGGGTATGAAACCCAGTGATAAGTAATCTAAAGTGTTGGTGTGGAAGAACATGCATTCTGAAGGAAATATTACCTTTTCTATTAGGACAAATTATTCAAAGATATATAATCTTGGTAATTGAATCTAAAATACATCTTTTCTCAATAATAGGACCATTTATTTGTAGTTCCTTCATGTTTATTTTCTCTGTTTTGAAATGGGATTTTCAAGCAAAGGGAACAAAGGCTAAGGTGGCTAGGAATTCAGGTCTTGGGATTCACTAAGGAGGGCTATAGGTTTCTATAGGGTACTACTCAGGATAAAATAGCAGCCAGCTAGGTGCAAAAAGATACTTCCTGTCAGGTAGCTAAATCTCCCAGAGAAAGATTTGAGCAGAAGGCATCCTGTTTGAAGAGGAAGTTATCCAGAAGACTTGTTGCTTTTTCTAGGAAAGGCCGGTTTCTTTTAAATTTTGTTTAGTTGATTTTAAAATTTTCTTCTTGAGGGTGTCTAGCTTGAAAATAATACTATGAAAGGTTTTAGATGACACATTAAATTTGATTCACACTTTCCTCAAAATTACCGATTTATTCATGTAACTAATTCCTCTGATGATCTCCAACTTATTGGTACAAATCAAATTCCAAACTCAGAGTTACTAAGGCCAGAGGCCATGTTTTAAGACCATTGTATTGTTACTACTGAGAACAGTGGATCACACATCTCTGGATCTTGGGCATCATGTGTCAAATGGTGGTAACTGAGTCCATTCACTTTTTTTTCCTACCTAACCAGCTAGGGACTTTTTTATTCTTATATTCTGAGTTGTTTTTGGAATCTCTAGAGTGTTGCTAATGATTTTATCTTCTTGTGAAGTTTAGCCTCTTAAATATAATGTTCATTTGCTGAATTAGTATAGGAAGTATCTTCTGACAGTTTAGAAAGAAGGATGAAAATTAGGCCAGCATTTTCAAAACTGGTGTTGATTTGATACATGGCAATAGTTACTAGACATTCATTTGGTATTCAGTAATACTTGTCATTAAAAATCTATGGCGAGGGGCGCCTGGGTGGCTCAGTGGGTTAAGCCTCTGCCTTCAACTCAGGCCATGATCTCAGGGTCCTGAGATCGAGCACTGCATCGGGCTCTCTGCTCAGAAGGGAGCCTGCTTCCCACTCTCTCTCTGCCTGCCTCTCTGCCTGCTTGTGATTTCTGTCACATAAATAAATAAAATCTTTAAAAAAAATAAAAATCTATGGCGAAATAAGTTTGTAAACCACTGTATTATTATATACTTCTAAAAATTCAAAGTGTGCATCAGTATAATAAGAGTTCTAAGATTTCCTATAGTGAAAACATCTATTGATTTTTAACATGGCATTCCCAGTCCTTACTCAAGTATGAAAAATACTCATGAGTCCTTGTTTCATGGAGCAGTTCCCGGCAGATTTTGGCTTAATATGATGATGCATAACTCAACAATGGCTAGTATCAATAGATAAAATAGAATACAAATTACACATAATTTTTACATATAACCCAGGGAAAGGTGAAGATTCCCACTATAAATTTCTAGATCTTACAGATATAACAAAAGTTCTCTCTCCCTAAAACTGAATAAGAGTTGCAAAAATCTATGTATATCTGGTAGAAGAAAAGAACATAAAGAAAAAGTCAAGGCACATTTAATACAGATCTTTGCCCCTACTGGATGTTTAAAAACACACACATTTCATCTGAATACTCATTTCTAGAGCTGTGTACAAGGTGTTGAAAAGGAGGTTAAAAAAAAAAAAGGTAAATTAACTACGTTGGCATTTATAGGGGATCATAAAGAGAATATGTAGAATTTTATCAGCTATTAATACTTTTTTGGGGCCACACTGAAGATGTATGAAAACTATAAACAAAGATTGAACACCAAGAAAGAATAGAAATTATTTGGCCTTGCCAAAAGACTAGGACAGAAAATTGAATTAGTATTTGAGGTATATGCCTGGAGAATTAGTAAAGCACAGATCATGTAAAGTCTTACTTACAATCCAAAGGTATTTGTTCATCTTCAAAGCCATGGGAAGAAACTCAAAAGATTAGTAGAAGGACATGCTTATACTGATTTGTAGAAGGATCACATTGAAAACATCAGTGACAATGGTGCACAAAGGTAGCCACTGAAATAGCAGTTGTGATTTGGAAGTCTGTTGAAATAGTGACCCTAAAGTATACTTAGAGTGAGCAGTTGTGGGGCCTGAGGGAGCAGGAGAAGTCTTAGATCTAGGTTAATGATCAGATGGATAATAATACTGTTGATGAAGATAGAGTTTGGATGTGGAACAGATTTAAGATGATGGGAAATACTGGTATCTAGTAAGGTCAGATTAAACTTTTAGTATCGTGTGAAAAATGTAAGTATGACTTGCCATCAGATATAGGTAAATGTCTTGAGAGCAAGCTGAGAAATACAGGATAGAGACAACAGTGTTAAGAATCACTAATACATAGGCAGTATATCAAGGTGTAGATGAAAAGACAGATGGTGGTATTGAGAGCCATCAGAGTGAGAAACAGAGCAAAAGATCTCTAAAAAAGTATTATAGAAGATGTGCTGTGAAGCCATCACAACAATGGGATCAACTGATAAATTCAGAAGAAAATTAGTTGACTCTCTGCTGTGAAGTGTATAAACCTGGCGATTCACAGACCTGTACCCCTGGGGATAAAAATACATTTTATGTTTATAAAAAATAAAAAAAATTTAAAAAAATTAGATGACTCTGGCAATCAGTAACTCATTGTTACTTTGCATAAAAAGTTCTCATTTTGAAGTAAGGAAAATTTAAGCCTCAATAAATTTAGATATTAACTTTTCAGATTAAGGAATTTTTATAGCAAATGTTCTTTGATGTGCTTTCTATAGCCTTAACTGACCAAATATTTAGGATTACAAACTCTTCTGACAAGAGAGAAATTAAAAAGATACATTTTTCTTTTATCTTTTTTGGTATTTTGGTAAACAAAACTGGAACTGTTATGCAAATTAGAAATATGAATTTTAAAAGAAAATTACCATAGAAACTTCTTGTTCAAGCCTTTATTTTAAAGAATAGGAAATGGATGAACGGTGATGTGGAGAAAATGGAAAACATACTGATCTTAAGTTGTCTTAATTTGTTGTCTTCTAATAATGTATTTGGGAAAGGTTATACTCACATATTGACATGTGTATGATATCCATTTTTTAAAAAATATTTTTATTTATTTATTTGACAGAGATCACAAGTAGGCAGAGAGGCAGTCAGAGAGAGAGAGGGGGAAGCAGGCTCCCTGGCGAGCAGAGCCCAATGCGGGGCTCGATCCCAGGACCCTGAGATCATGACCTGAGCCTAAGGCAGAGGCTTTAACCCACTGAGCCACCCAGGCGCCCCGAGATCCATATGTTTTTAATTTTGTTTACTGGCATGCAGAGATTTGCCTCAACTCTATAAAGAAATTGCATTTAGTAAGGAGACTTTGTTGACATTTACCAAGGTGTCATCAAACACGTAATTGAACTTAATTTTTTTATGCTTTAATTTGATTTAATTAAATTTAATGTAATAATTTAATATTATGCAGCCTCAGTTGCATAATAAATAATGAAAAAATTAGACACTATAATTGTTTTTCTGAATTTTTGTTTCTTTCAACTAAAGAAAAACAAAAGAGGGAAAACTCACCATTACTGACTTGTAATAAATCTGGGCTTTATTTTTTATATTACTTTCTACACAGAGTGATTTTTCTTTAGTGAAAACAAGAAATAATAATAAAAAAAAAAGATAGTCTTTCCCTGGAGTAGCCAAAAAGAGCAATTCACTAGTGACCGCTGTAAATTGCTTTAGAACAATAAAGGATGTTGATTCATAGGCCCTGCAAAGACTGAGGACTTAAAGCAGTAAAATGCCTGAAGAGTAAGGTGCTAGGATGTAAGGGGGATAAGTTCAGTAGTAAAATGGAATGAAGGAAGGTACTAATATAATCTGATGTGTAAAACTTCAGACCTGATGCAATTTTTAAAAAGTAGCATGATTAAAGGAAATGCACTGTAGATACATAAAGCAGAACTGTGAAGCCAAAACAAAGGAAGAGAAAGGATACAGACTCAGCAAACCAAATATCGAAGAGGATTAGAATTACAAGACTTGAGAATGAAGAAAGATGCTGAATGAGACTGACAGCAGAAGGATAATGAGAGGCGAAAAAGTTGAGATGCAGTGAAGAGGGAAAGCAACAAGCTAACATGACAGCGCGGGAAAGCTCATTGCAAAGTAATCCAAGAGTAGTAGCTGTGTAATGACTGAAGACAGTAAAATCACACAAAAGGCAAGGGGGAAACCCATTGACAGGAGACACTGGCTGGTGAGGGGGAAATGTTGGGTTTAAGATCCATTTTCCTTCTAGCAGTAGAGGGAAAAGCAATATCACGTATTTCTGGAGGGTTAGAAGCCATGAGTTTCAAGGTAGTATAACAGGGAATTTAAAATTTATAAGGATGTAAAGATGATTAGGTATAGTAGAGAATGCACACTTTAATCAGTTGCATTTCCCCAAAGTAAAATAGTTTTCACAGAGCTACCAAATTAAATCTCAACCCAAGAGGTCAATTCAATTAGATTAGTCAGCCTCTGATTCACACTGTGGGTGAGAGGTTATAGAGGGCACTTTCAGACCTTCTTCCATGATTCCAATTCAGTTGATGGAGTTGACTAATTTCTCCTTGTGAAAATTCTTTTTATGACTTGCATGACACTTTTTAAAAATTCCTTTTATTCCTCCCCATTCCTTTACATTTTTAACTCCTTCTCCCCCTATCCCCCAACTGTGTGTGTGTATCTCCAAAGCAGCAGTCCACTCTCTTTATATTCTCTGCCCTTCAAGCTCATCTAGTTTCAGGAATATGGTACTTAATCTAGGAAAATTACTCCAAAATCTGTATCAGTAGCTGTGAAATTCCTCTAGATTTTTCCCATTGACTGGTAAAACATTTCACTTTTATGCTTTACTGCTTTGTTTGCCACAGTATAGCTAATTCTGAACTTATTTCCCTTAATTTTTTTTCTATTTTCCATTTTTATGCTCTTTTTTCTGTTAATGACACCAGGTCCATCTCAAATACCAGACTTGAAAATTTGGAACTTCCCTTCATGTTACACTCACAAGTCATGATTTTAAAGCATTCCTGTACTCCCTGGTATTATTCCATATGATTCACTGATGCCTTCAACATTCAGTCTACCATTTTGCAGGTACTATTAGAGTAGCTAGGATATGGAGGTGAATGTACCATCCATATTCCTTACCTCATGGATATTCTAGCGATAAAGAATAAAATGTAGCAGTTTAGTATGTGTTTCTTTTGGGTAAAATCTGAAAGGAAACAAATTTCTTTCCTCTGGCTCAATTAAAGCCACTCATTTAAAAACTTTATGTATAGAAAATTCTAGTTAAAAACAAGTTTAACCTGGAGTTGCAATTCATTGAGATTCTTGAAAGTATTGAAAAGCACCATTTAAAAACATTCTATCAATCAAATCAAATACGATTGAGCACGTGGGAATGAAGATTTTGTGAGACGCCCCGTTTGGCAGGCTTGGTGGTGATAGAAGTTTGGAAGTCTATTTTAGTCCCTAAAAATCCCAACTGAGGGTTTTGGAAGGGAGAGGAGTAGGGGGATGGGTGAGCCTGGTGGTGGGTTTTAAGGAGGGCACATATTGCATGGAACACTGGGTGTAGTGCATAAACAATGAATCTTGGAACACTGAAAAAAATAAAAGTAAAAATTAAATAAAAGTCCCTAAAATTAGATTTTTATAGTATCCTTTTTAAATTGTTTTGTGATTCAGCACTTAGAATCAAGTATACTTTCCAACTATCACTTACTATATATTTTCCTCTTTCTCCTTGGTAAAATAGAAAAAAAAATGACAGAAGAGCAAACAACACTTGAAACCCTAACACTTAGGAAAACATTTTGAGTTTTGAGTGAGTCCTCGATTAGACAACAGTCTTATTCCTCTTGCCTTTTTACATGGGCAGCATTGCTGAACCTGTACTTTTATCTTGCTAATTTCCACCTTTCCTCTTATAACTCTGTACACGTGTTTTATGGATGAGGAAATGGGGGCACAGTAGTCTGATACTGCCCTGCCCTTATCTTTGTGTGTTACCTAAAACCCGTCAACTGTTATTATGGCCTTCTAATGCCTCCTTCTGTGCCCCCCCCTTTTTTTTTTAAATCTAGCCTTGTATTAGCTATGGATTTGTCATATTACATAAGTAAAATTTGTTCAATAATTCTTAGAATGTACACTAAATTAATAAATGAGTAACTCAGTAACTTCCTAGATATCACTAAAAAGTTTTATATTTATAACAGAAATTGTATAGATACATTCTATAATCAGGTATATGTATTTATGAGAAAATAAAGATACCGAAGGAAGTGTTAAGTATATTTATAACTAGACAGCAGTTTTCTGTATTGTTTTTTTGTCTAGTCAACTTGAAAAGACTGGGTATAATTACCTCTGCCTGTTTCTGTGTCCAATACAGTCTAACTATTTCCTGTCACTTCTCCAGTAATTTCCTGTTGACTTACCAGGTGAAAACACGAGAGTGAATTCAAAGATCAAGAAAGATTTTATGTTGTAATAATCCAATTCTCTGCTATCACCAAGTATTAACATCTTTGATTTAAAATATCTCTCCAGTTTTTCATGTTGTGGGTTTATTTCCATCCTTCCTTTTACTCTTTCTCTTTGCATACACATATTCTCACTCCTACACAAACAGCCCTGTCCCAGAGAGTAACTACCTTTTATTTGTCTAACCAGACTGGTACCTGTCATAATGAGCATGTTAGATTTTTGAATTAGATTCATGGGAATCTTAACACTTACCTCAAACCAAAGCTTACTAATCATTCTAAGCGTAGAACCACCGTGCATATTCTTTTACTGAAGTCTGAGACCAATAGATTCTGATTAAGGAAAAAAAATGCCTTTTTATCTCTCACTGGAGGACAAGTTTTGGTTTGGGTTAACATGCAGAATGCTTGATCCATACAGGGAAAACCTTGTTCATGTAGCAGAAGCCATTCTACTTACTGATTATCTCCATCTCCTATCTCATCAATTATACAGATCAGGTTAACTTTCAAACTAGGCATGATCCCATTAATATGTAAATTCCATATTTATTTATAGTAGTCTATAGTATAAGAACATACTGTTGGGAATATTTTATGTGATATTGGAAAATATCGAGGGAGTTATGGAGATTCAGTACCTGAGACTGGCACAGCATTATCGAAAAGGTTTGAAGCCAGAAGTGCTTAGGGGAGTCCTACTTGTTCCTTCTTCCAGCAGTCCCCATCACTCTGTATTGTCTTAATCATGCTGCTTTCCAATTAGAAGTGAACTCCCTGAATTCCAAAGTCATTTCCACTTGAGACCCCTTTAAAAAAAATCTCTTTTCCAAAGCTGTTCCTTCTACCTGTGTTCAGGGTATTAATTTTTCTCTTTTTGTATTGAAAAGAATCTGCTTTGCTTTCATCATTCCCCGTGGCCTAAAAGTTTACTCAAGCCTTGAGGCGCCTGGGTGGCTCAGCGGGTTAAAGCCTCTGCCTTCGGCTCATGTCATGATCCTGGGGTCCTGGGACCAAGCCCCGCATCGGGCTCTCTGCTCAGCAGGGAGCCTGCTTCCTCCTCTCTCTCTGCCTGCCTTTCTGCCTACTTGTGATCTCTGTCTGTCAAATAATAAATAAAATCTTAAAAAAAAAAGGTTTACTCAAGCCTTACATATTTAAAATGGATATTCCTTAAACTGAGGGTAAAATGAACTAAATGCAAGAGGAAAGTCAGTAAAGTCAGCTAATGTTCATGATTTGGATCTAAGTCATCAGAATGTTTAATGGATATCCAATATGCAGTATTTAAGAAAGCACAAACTATTTTTATTTGAAGTAGTAAAAGAAATGAATTCTTAGCAATTTATTCACTTCTCCTAAAAACATAAAATTTTTAGTGACTGGAAAGGACATTTGTTCATTTCTTTCAGTAGCAAAGAAACTGAGGCCCATAATAGAAAAATGAATTGCTTAATTCCAGGATCTAGAGGGCAGCAGAACTAGTTATATAAGCCATGTCTTCTTCCTCTCAATGGTTAGTAAGTTTTTATTGAGTACTTATGTTTCAGGCAATAGACAGCACAGGAAAATGCTCACAACAAAGCCAGCCTCGTGACCCCTTTCCTCCATTGAAACAGCTGGCCTGCCTTAAATACTGAAACAAGCTTTGGTTCAGTACTCACTTTCTATTTCCTACTGTTCTCAGTCTCATTTTTCAAGTTGAAACTGCCTTATTATTGACCTTCCTCTCTAATATTTTTAATGACCAAAAAAAAAAACCACCCCAGTTTAAATATGAATAAACTTAGATTAATGCAACAGTACCATGCATTTGCCTCATAAAAGTCAGAATTTAAAAAAGTATGTTCTTATTAAAAAAAAGATTCATTCAGGCATACTATGCCTTATTATTTTGTGAAAACTGCATTTTGGTATGAATGTTCAATAAGTAATATTCATAATTTTAATAGCTAAAGTGTGTAAGGAGTGTGCTGAATTGAATTACAACTCACATAAGCCTTTTATTATAAATTTCTGTAGGTTTGGATTTTTTTTAAGTATATATAGAAAGGGCATCCTTTTTTCACATGTAGTGTTTTCCCACCTTTATATGCATTTCATGCTAAATACAAAGTGGAGATTCTAGCTTATACTCTTATTCAAGATTGCTAAAAGCTTGTAACCAATAAACTTTTATTTATGTTCTATTTCTCAATAAATCTATATATTTCCAGTAAGATAAACTGATATTGTGATAGTATCCTTGAAAAGACTGAGAACAGTATATCACTAAACCATCCATTTACAGGATAAAATCTTGGTGTTCTCCCCTGTAGCATTAGTCTTCTCTGGTTAATTTAGTTGGCTGTGGTAAATGACTTGAAGGCCAACCTAATCTCTAAATATTACTCTGTGAAATCTTCTGTATTTTGTGTCTCCTACTTGCTTTTGTGGAGTCGATATTTCTCTACTCAACTGAAAACCTAGTTTTGTAGTCCCTTGTTACTTTCCTTAGCAGAGCAAGCACTATATTATTATTATTTTTTTTGCTCGTTATAGTTGACTGCTGCCCTGCAGCCCCTAACCACCTCAATTCCCTTGGATTTTTAAACGAAAAGATTGGAAATGTGCACATAACTGAAACTTTCACGAATTCATTGAACCTGAAAACCTAAGAAAACCTTGTTAAATGCTGGAGCAGCCCACGAGAAAAAGTGTGAAGCAGTTCAGGAATAGAAGACAGAATTAGTGATCTCACTGCATGAAGAAAATGAGTTGGAACGGAATGAAAGGATACCTAAAATAGAGTGGAAAGTAGAAAAGAGGGTATTTTGTATTTATAAATTAAAACATAGTTCTGACCTCTAGCTTTAAAATACGTACACACACACACATAAGTGAGAATGCTTACTTAAAAAAAGTTTTCTCGGGGCGCCTGGGTGGCTCAGTGGGTTAAGCCTCTGCCTTTGGTTCAGGTCATGATCTCAGGGTCCTGGGGCTCTCTGCTCAGCAGGGAGCCTGCTTCCTCCTCTCTCTGCCTGCTTGTGACCTCTCTCTACGTGTCAAATAAATAAAATTTTTAAGAAAAGTTTTCTTAACTATTGAATGTGTTAGACGAAGTTTTAGTTTTCCATAATTTTTATTACCATGATTTTGGATGTGATCACTTATTTCCAAATAATTTGTTTACTTTATTTTACTATTTGAAAATGTCATAAATAAATGGGATTTCAGAAACTGACAGAGAAAGGAAGACAGCTTAGTAATTTTTTTCCAGAAAATATTTCAAACTTAGAGTGCTAGAAGATGAATTGTAAGGTGAATTCTGAATGAAGCAAAACATAGGTGGGAAGCCAAGGAAATACTTGATTTAGAGCTCCCTTTACAATATATGCAAGTCTTTTGCTACATTGTCATGTTTTATGTTATATACTATTACTTTGTGTCCTGCCTCCAAAACCTATACTCTTTGAGAGGAGGATTAATTCATAGTTTCTCTTTCTTGTTCTGTGGCATGTAGCTTGGCAGTTTATTGATATTGAATAGAATGAGAAAAGAAAGGGAGGTAGCAAAAGAGAGGGAAGGAGGAAAATCATGGTTAGATAATACTATGAAAGTGCTGTGAAAGAGAGGTTAGAAATGATACATAAATCAGGACAGGAGCAATAGAAATGTTTGAGAAGGCCAGAGGAACAATTCCAGCAATTATCCTATTTCTGGGATGACATATTTCCAGTGTCTTTTAGATTGTGTTACTTCACAAACCTAATTTTCACATAAGACTTTGGTTAACTGTATACTAAACCTTTCAGAAGACTTACCAAACTGAGCCAGAAGCAAATCTAGGCAGCAGGATACACACGTTAGTCATGTATATCATGGCCAGTATATTCAAATTGTGAGTTGTAATTGGATTAAATTGTTAGGTTTCCCTTCAGTCTCATTCTGGAGCACAATTAGTGGCCAAAGTTATGCTGCACTTTTATAATGCAGACTCAACATGGAAATAACAAGCACAACACTGTTTTTAATGATAAATAAACCAGGGTCATTTTGTACTGTAAAAACTACTAGCTACATGAAGAGAAGTAGTGTAAAGTGTTTTCTTCTCACTTTGCAAATTAAAGTGGATACACACACATACCAGCAAGGGAGGGATATTTATATAGAACCATACAATATGAGGATATGTATGCATTAGTGTATATAATGTGTATAGTGTCCTTTCCACCGTTGCACATAATAACAGATATTTGTTGTGGGGGAAGAAATAAAATTTTAAAAATGGTTAATTATAGATTAACATGACAGCATAACTGCATTTGCTTCATGAAAGTCGGGACTTTAAAAAGACTTATGCCATATAAGTAATATCCATTATATTAATGATTTAAGTGTGTGAGAGTGTATGTGGAGTTGGGTTATAACTCATTTGAGCCTTTTACTGTTTATTTCCATATGTCAGTAATGACATAACACTAGGAAGACCTTCTCTAAAGGATGAAAAAGAGAGAAGCAGTGCATTACTAAATCATCCACCTATGGCTTCGCATGTTAAGTTCACTGCAAAAAGATGGCCAATGAAATCAAACAGTTCTCACATGCCATAGGGTACTAGTAAAAGATTACATTATAGGACGTTAAAAATATTTTTATTTTATTAGTAGACTCTATATTTTAGAGCAGTATTTGATGTACAGAAAAATTGTGCAGAAAGTGCATAGGATTCTTATATTCATTCCTCTCACCCTACTGCAGAGTCCCTCCTATGGGCAAGTTTTGAATTAGTGTGGTACATTTATTACAAGTGATGAGCCAACATGGACGCATTATTAAATACGTCCATAGTTTATATTAGGATTCACTCTTTGCATTGTGCTGTGTTATGGGTTTGGACAAGTGTGTAATGTCATGAATGCACCATGGCAGAGTGGCAGAATAGTTTCACTGCCCTAAATATCCTCTGTTTACCATACGTTCATCTCTTTCTTCTTCCCTACCACCTCCTTCCCCACAACCTCTGGAAGCCACTCATCTTTTCACCATCTCTATGGTATCACCTTTTCCAGAATATCATACAGCTGGGATTGGCTTCTTTCAGCTGGTGATATGCATTTAAATTCCCTCATGTTGCTTTGTGACTTGATAGCTCATTTCTTTTTATTGCTGGATAATATGCCATTGTATTGATGGATCATAGTTGGCCCATTCATCTGTTCAAGGACACCTAGTTTTCTTCCAAGTGTTGGCAATTATGAGTGAAGCTGATAACAAACATTCATGTGCACGCTTTTGTGTGGACACAGTTTTTACCGAGAAGAAAAAAAAATATGTAGAAGTGATGTTGCTAGAATACATAGTAAGCTCATGGGTCTGACATTTCACGTTCCAGTCCACACTGTCTGAGGCTTTCTATTGTTCCATGTCCTCACCAGTGTCTGGTGTTGACAGTGTTCTGGAATTCGGCCCTTTGAATGATGTAATGATACCTCATGTTTGTTTTAGTTTGCAATAGAAAAATGATATGCAACCTATGCAATAGAAAAATGATATACTAATTTACCATTTGAATATATTATTTGAGGTAATGTCTATTCATATTTTGCCCATTATTTACTTGAGTTGTTTGTTTTCTTTTTGTTGAATTTTAAGTTTCCTTTGCATATTTCAGGTACTAGTTCCTTGATCACAGTAGTGTTTTGTAAAGATTTTCTTTAAGTCATTCTCTTACCTCTTCATTTTCTGAACTCTGTCTTTCCCACTATTAACTAAGCCCAGTTTATGATTTTTTTTCCTTTGATGGATCATGGTTTTGGTATTACATCTAAATAGTCATTGCTAAACCCAAGGTAAGCTAGGTTGTCTCTTACTTTATTTTCTAGAAATTTCATAGTTTCGTGTTTTATGTTTAAGCCTGCATCCATTTTGAGTTAAGTTTTATGAAAGATAGAACATCTCAGTCTAGATTCATCTTTTTTGCATGAATGTCCAGTGTACCATGACATTTGTTGAAAAGACTCTGTTTTCTCTTTTATCTTGTTCCTTTCTCAAAGAACACGTGGCTGTATTTGTATGGGTCTGTTTCTGAATTCTGTGTTCTGTTCCATTGATCTGTTTTTCTGTTCATTCACTAGTACAGTACTGTATTTATTACTAGAATTTTATTACAAATCTTGGTGCTGAGTAGCTCAAAAAGCATATTAATTAGTAAAACTTTTAAATCATGAACACTGTTATGTCTTTTCTTTTTACAATATGGAAAAATTATAAAAGAAAAATTCTGTCTCTTGGAACTTAGATTACATGTTAGCTAAATTCAGAGGCTGAAACATTATTATTGCACGCTTATAATCTGTGACTTGACTTTTTACTTTCGGGCAATTCACTTGCCCATTAATTCTCCTAGTGACTTTTTGCTGTGGTTGTTTTAGTAGCTTTTAGTTGGTCTCATTTTTAAAGTCTTATTTGTATGGAAAGCAATGGCCAGATAGAACAAAACCAGCTTTAACTATATATATTTATGTATAATTTTGAAGTTCCTCCTAGGAGAGACTAATGTGTGTTGAAGTTAATGCATGATGGTAAAGTGGGTGTGCAAATTTATACACACACCCTCACACACCCACCCATGCATTTCCCCACTCAAACAAAGTGGAAATAGGAAAGAGTAAATACTGAAAGGATGAGAGGAATCAACTGTCACTATTTCAGAGTAATCTCAACTATCTGGTAGAAATGTGATGAAGGAAAGTGATTCATAGATCATGAACTGTGTTCTTGAATAAAGTAACAGAGTACATAATAAGACAGAATGAATTTTTAATGGATCATTTGGGGTCCTAATTGTAGTGACTGTGTTTTAAGTAGAGGAGTGGTTTATGTAGAGGATTATATGTGAAAGGAAGTACAATCGAAAAGAGATAAACCTAAAAGCAAACAAAAACCCTCCATGGACATATCATCAACAGTGGAAAAAGCACAGGCTTTAACCTAATGGAAGGATCACTAATCAGACTATCCCCATGCACTCTCATGCATTCCTACTTTCTACTTTCCACATTGCATGGTTTGATAATAAACTAATTTAAAAATCACACAACAGATTTGCTGGTCTCGTCATTAGAACACACATGATAAAATTGGAAAATATGATTTGTCAAAGAAGTAGTTTATTGAAATTTCATGATCAGTTTTTCTGCTATAATAATCTGTTGATATCAGATCAAATATCAGATATGATACACATACCCTTTATGAGGGCTTTTTATTGTCCATAGGTTATATGTCAAAAGTTCCTATGTTTGGAAAAAAAAAGGCAATTATCACTAAAAGCAGTCTGTTAACAGTCCACAGGACTTCATTCTCATTATAGAAATTCCAAAATAACTGTGTCTTCATGAAAAACTGTGTAACAATTTTAGATATTGTATATATTTCCTAAGGAAAAAATATGTGCATAGAAGTACCAGTCTATGATATGAACGTAAAGTAAAAAGAGTTTTATGATCATTCATAACTCCTCCAACACATAACAAGTTAAGGATATGAATAAAGATAGAGCATGCCTTAAGTCCTAGGATATGGTGTAGGAAGGAGAAATGTGTCTATCTCCTCACTACCCTAGACAGTAGTATGTGACCTTGAGAAAATCATTTAAATCTCACAACCTTAATTCCTTTCTCTGCAAAATAACAAGTATAGCATAGGTAATTTCAAAGTGCATTAGAGTTTTAAAATCTGCTCACTATCCATAAGTACATATTTACGGCAAGAACATGTATTTGTAGATTTGTATCATCCTGAAACAAAATAAGATAGCAAATTAAAGAATTATTTATTTTCCAGGAACTGTATTGTGAAGCCATCATTCTATAGATGAAGTGAGTATTAATTCCACTTCAAAAAAAATTTTAGTATTATCAGCCCATTACTGCACGGTGATCTGCGATGCCCTGTGTTAATAATGGTATAAATTTCATGGTATCCATTTATGTGCAGTGACTTTCACTGAGAGAAACAATATAACAATTATAAAGTTATGAAAAAAAGAGAGTGTCTTTTTTTTCCTTTTTTTTTTTTTAAACTACAGAGGATTTTATGGGACTTGACTTCACAAAAGCTAATCAGTCCCCCAGGGAATTAGAAGCATTCACTTGCCTATTAATTCTCCTAGATATCTTTGTGCTCTGATTGTTTTAGTAGGTTTTATTTGGTCTCATTTTTAAATGTCTTATTTGTGTAGCCTTATTTTATGAGAAAGAAAAGCAATAGGCAGATTAAAAAAAATCTGTAATTAGTTTGATCTGTGATAGTTAAAAGCTGCTAAATAACCCGAGACAATTCAAATCTTTTTATAAATTAATCTACCATAAGCATCACAGTTTTATAATTTATACTATTTTTCTTTTGTAATTTTTAAAATTAATTTTTGGAGATTCAAAAAGTATAACAAAATGATGTAATTCATTATATTTTGGCTCACCTTGTTCTTGCTCCAGATAATATGTAAATAAATGATAATTGCTGTTATTACTATTAAATTAAATGAATTTGCTCTCAAAATTATATTTTGTGATATTTTAGCAAGATTTTATAGTCTGTTTAAGCATATACACTTTTAACAAATACGGTTTCTTCTCTGTAAGCTTTTTATGCTTGCTTTTTCAAAATCCAAGGGATTTTATTGGACTCTATGAATATTACTTTTGTTCTATATAAACAGATTGAAACCTCACTGAAAAACAACAGCGTTATGTATAAATATTGCAAGTTTGCACTAAATGGTAGGCTTTTCTGAGTGGTTCAGATGCCTCAGGTTTTTAACTAAAGCCAACATTACAGATTGTATTTATATTTTTAGGACTCATGGGTACTAACCCTTGCCCATGGATTCCAAAAGGAATTAAATTATGCCTTGTGACTACCCTGGCTTCTCAGGGAATTTTATTTACCATTTGCAAAGGATACTTATGGTTTTGTTGATGTATTCAAACTCTATATATTTTAAGGGGACTTGCTTAAAAATATGTAACTATAGTTTTTAATTGAGGAATGATAGTACAGAGGCTAAAGTCACAGAAGTGTGTATGACATATTTATTTTGGAAAGAGTGATTTGTTTATTTTAGCATTTTTTTTAACCAAGAAAAAAATGAGAACTGCTTTCTCATCATCTGTTACATGAATCAGAAATAAAGGATGTCAAAATACAACAACCTAATAATTAGCTGGGCTTAGAAAAGTCTGTTGTAAATAAGTCTGTTTTCTATTGAAATGTATAATAATTCAATTTCTAGGTTATGCCAGAAATTAATGACTGAGTGATACATCTTTATATTTCCTATTGAAGTATAGCTGACACACAATGTTACATTAGTTTTGGTGTATACAGTAGTCATTTGACAACTTTCCATGTTATGGATTCTCACCATCAGTGTAGCCACCGCGCGTGATATGTATTGACAAGCAAAACCAGAAAGTTTTCTTCAGTTCTTTCTGTATCCTGCTGTCGATACATCAGTGAAAAGAATAATATCTTGGACTATAAGAGAGTTAAATTCATGGAAGAGGACATAAATATTTATCAAATAATCAGGTAAATAGAACAGGACCAATGGTGGTAAGAGTTATAGAGAAAACAGAAAAACAAGATAAAAGGATATGGAATGTTGGGGTGAGTGGAATGCTAATTTAAATAGGTGGTCAGTGAAGAATTTATAAAAATGATTTTAGGGGGGAGAGAACAGAATGAATTGAGGGAATGATGCAGGGAAATGCATGAGGAAGTCCAGGTAAAGGGAGAATATTTTTTGTTGCCCTTGACTGGAGAACTGCTTTGTGTATTTAAAGGCCATGGAAGATGATAGTGTGGCTAGACCAGAGCAATGGGATCTCAGAGTGAGATCAGAGAGGTAACTTAAGTGAAAAGCATGTAAATTCTTGCAGGCTAGTTTATGGACTTTGACTTGAGTGAGATGGGATGCTATTAGAAAGCTTAGATTTATTATGTGGCTTAATTTTTTTTATTACCACTTAGGAAATAGACTTGAGTGACTGGATAGCAGAAAGGGAGAAATCAGAGAGAGAACTAGGAAGTATCACAACAACCCAGCTGAGGAAATTAATACAAGTAAATTAGTAATAGAAATGATAAGTGGTCAGATTCTGGATAAATTGTGGAGTTAGATCCCACAGGATATACCGATGTTAGGGGAAGAATCAAAGATGCTCTCAAAGTTTTGGCTCTGAACTAATGAAACAATTACCACTTATTGAGCAGGGGAAGGTTTCAGGGAAAAAGAGAGAGAGAGAGAGAGAGAGAGAGAGAGACTTTAGGGAACGTATACATCAAGATTTTGATTTGGTACATTTTCAATTTGTGATAATTAGTACACCCAAAGTGAAGAAGTCATTTAGGCAGTTGGTCTAGAGTTCAGATAAGAGGTTCTTCTTGGAAGTATAAATTTGGGATTCATCAGAATAGGAATAAAATTTAAAGCATGCATTCTCAGTAGGGATGTCATCTCCCTCCAGGAAGTGAAAATTGGTTCTTGGAGGTGGGAAAATCTTTGATATTGCAATAGTCTGTGAGCCTCTATAGCTCAAACCTATCTGATGAATTCTTATTTTGATATTTAATTTCTCTCATTAGGGAGAATGTAAATCTAATTTTTCTCTTTAGGGTGATATTAATGGAAAAAATGTTTTAGAAACCTTGGCTTACATTTATAAGATTACATCTGATTATCTAAATATGAGATCAGATATAGAATAGAAAACTCTGAAGAATGATCCTTGGGCCATTATAAATCACAGAATTTGGCGAAATAGTAAATAGCCAGTAAATGAAATGGAGAAAGATTGGCCAGGGAGGAGGTAGCAAAAGAACAGAGTACTATTGTACATATCAGGTGAAAATGTTTTTCAAGAAAGAAGGGATAATATTTTCTGTCAAGTGCTATAGAAAATAAGTTGAGTAAAACATTGCCAATAATTCTTTTGAGGATTTCCTTAGAAAGGAAAAGGGAAAGGCACATTAAGTGGAGAATTTTTTTTTTGTAAATAATGAGGTATTACTACATGTCTGAATGTTGTCAAAATTCAGTAGAGAGGGTAAAGTCATATGAACAGAGAAGGAGCCAATATCTGGATCAACACGTTGGAGAAGATAAGACACTCTTGATTCTAGTGAATGCAAAGAGTTGACATTAGCTTTAAACACATGATAATATCTTTAAATAGAGGTGTGATGATAGTACAGTCATAGAGGGAGATTGGTGGCAGTGAGAGCCCTAGGAACCCTCTTCTCACTGCTTTTATGTTCTCTCCAAAATAAAAACAAAGCCATTAAGTGGGAGTGGAGAGGGCAGAGAAAGGGTTGGAGTTTTGGAGAGGGTTCAGAAGGCATGAAATAAACTTTAGGGAGAATAGTAAAATGAACTAGGAAAACATGGTGTGATTCTAGGGAGTTTGGGTGGCCTTTTTGAGACTAAAAATCAGTACTATAAAGTGACATGAATTAGTATAGCTTTATGTTTTCCTCTAGCAACATTTAGCTGTGTAAGCACAGACTGAGTATATGTGGAATTTTGTATTTTTTGTTTTTATTTTCGGAGAAATGAATTGGGGCTTATACAAGAAAGTGATTGTATTGATTCACACTGGATTCTAGGTTGAATAAAGAAGGAATAAAGGAAGAGAGTGGAGAAAAATTGGGAAGGTCAGTGGATGGTATGTGCTAGAGGAGCTAAGAAATTATTGGAAGTTGGTTGTGGTGCTGATATGGAAAAATGGAATGTGATAGGAATTAGGATATTTGAAATTGATATCTGATATTTGGATTATGAAAAGGTATTAGCTATCAGTAATGTCAAGTTCTAGAACATTATGTACATCAAGGGCTGTGGTAAGGTGGAAAAAGACATTTATAGTAGGAGTAGTTCAAGGTTCTAAGAACAATCAATATTGAAAGATTCTGTACTTGGTTATTAAAACACCAAAAACCATGACAGAGTAGTGCTGTTACTAATAAAACCCTAATAAGGTAAAAATCTATAGATGCTTGCAGAAAGGAGTAGTGGTGGGTAAAATATGATAGCATGAACCTTAACACTGGGTACTTTAGGGAGAAGGGTTTATCATGGCCTACAAACAGTGGTCGGTTTCATTCTTTGCTGACTTTCTTGTGTCTAACATATTTCCTGGAATTTAGTAAGATTTCTCAGATATTTGCTAAATGAATGAAATGTTGAGTGCATCTGTAAATTGAAGGGAATCAGTAGTATTTCTTAAAAATAATTCCCAGTTCTAAAATTTCAGATTTACAAATATGAATATTATTCAATGTGTGCTATACTTATGGATGGTTATAATGAAAATGATGCTTAACAATTTGTACCACATCTAGCTTTACCTCCATAGTCCAATTATTACTTTAATTAAATCCTATGTTATTATCTCTACTTCAGTAGTTACTGGGCTCAGCAGTAAGTCATTTTTAATGCTTTTTCTGTTTTTGAATTGCTCTAAAGCTACAGTGGATAGAATTTTAAGTCTTCGATCTTGGAGTTAGGGTTCCTAACATCTTTCACTGATCTTAGATGCTTTATTATTCTAATTTTCACCAACATAGAATCCTACTGATAGCCTACCACATCTCTCCCCACTGGGCACTCAGAATCTTAAGAGTGTGCTTCAAAATAGTCTCAACATATGTTCCTGTATTCTGCTCAATTTTAGTTTGAACTAATATAGATCTAAATATGTTGGATTCTTTGTATTTTTGTAAACTTATCTCTGCTTGCCAATCTCCATATAAAAAAGCTTAGCTTGCTTTTATAATCCCATATGAAACCCTGATTTTATCTGCCTTCCAATCCGCCTTACTTATTCCTATGTCCTGTGGCAAGAGCTTAGACCCTGATCGTGATAAATGTTAAGATCTCTTTAGGGAATTTGTTTTTTGTGGGGCACAGAAGACGTGTGATGTGTTTCAGCAAACACCTGAATAAATTTGTGATCCTTTAACACACCAAATACCAGTGGTATATGGTGGCATGTATAAATGGCACAGGGAAGTCAATCTTGGCTTCAGAATTGATGAAAGCATTCCATGAAGAAAAACACATACTAAGTCTGTTCTTCACTGTATGGGTAGCAGAGGAGAATCTCTATGGCACAGGCATTCAAGCTGTGAAAGAAAAAGAATATCTAGTTTAGTCATTGCTTTACTTGGCAAGAAATTGAAGCTCAAGGTAGCATGTATGAAAGGGAAGAGACTCATTTCTCTTACTAAATGATTTCTTCATGTGGGAGGGGTGTTCATTAGCACTGAATTCCTGTTCCCTTTCTCTCTCACTGCTTTCTCTCCTGGGTCAGTTCAACATCATCTGGGCGTATCATTTCAAATTCTTCTCTTTTCACTCTCAGAATCTGACTCTCTACCAGAAGCATTATTTTCTGCTCTGTTTGTGTAGAACTTTTACAGTGTCTTTAGTTGTTAAAGCCAAAAGTCTCATTGAGTACATTTTTAAATAGCTTTATGGAATGTTGTAATTTTTGGCTAGCTGCTTTCTTATATCTTATTTCACTTTTTCTTCTTTTATCTTTAGCATTATTTACTTACATAAATTTGGGTCTTGTGGTCTCCCTGTCTTCCCTTCAGTGTCCATGTTCCCTAAAAAGTCATATTGTAGTGGTTAGGAATATAGTGTTTGCATTTATGAACAGTGAGAAATTGAGTCAGTTACTTAATTTTGTTGTTGCATTTACACATCTGTAAAATGAGCCTAATAAATGCAATAGTGCTACAGTGCAACTTATTGGTCATCATTCTATCTCAAAGAGTTCATGGTTTCCTTCATAGCCTCTAGAACACTGGCAAATGGAAAATCTCAGCATCTTTCAATATTTTTGTATCTTATACCAAGGATATAGATATGTTATTTACACTATCTTAGGGAATTAAACCAAATGAATAACCATATTTTTGCAGTGGAGCATGTTTTCCACAAAATGTTCTAATGGTATGACCAAAGGAGAAAATGAACCTGCTTTTCCATACTACATAGAAAATACCCTGTTAATTAAAAAAAAAATTCAGGAATGCTTTTAGTATTAATGGTTATAAAAATTATAATTTGAAATATAACTGCTTTGTTCATTTGTATGAGAAATTTATGTAGGTCACATTTGGTAATTTTTAAAAAATTTTTCCAATTATTTTGTCACGTATATCTGAAGAAATATTAGTCTAAGACAGTATGTCAATTGTATTTACTAGCATACTAAACTCTAGGAAATTATGTGAATTCATAGAACTAGAAAGAAGAAACAGAGCTTTGACATGATCATCATATGTCTTTGTGTAGCACACGTTCATTCACCATTCTGTGTAGAAATAGTAGTGGTTAAGCACTGATTTTTCTTAAGGAATATATCTCTCTGGGACCAAGAGGAAATTAAAAGATAAACCTTTGATTAATGTTGATGTGAGAGAATTCTATGAGCATATGGAAAACAGGTATTTTACATAAAAAGGACAGAATTATTTGTTGTTTGTTTTTAATTATACTCCTTTTGGTCCTTTTTGTTCATTAACTAAAGTTATGAATTTCTTATTTTGAACACAGTTGAGTAAATTTCATTGTGTGTTTATAATACAATTAAATGACAGTTTTGACAGGAATATTTATCTCATTAGGGATAATTTTTAGAAATAACACTTTTTTATATATAACACATGAATTTTCAGCTATTAGTTTAAATACTCGCTAATTGTGTTGGTATGAATACAATGTTAGTGGTTTAAAACACAATTTCAAGATTAAATTCTTTCTAGCATTTGCTTTCCGAAAATAAAATTCTCAATATCTACCCAAAATAATTAGAGCCATCTAATAATGAGGTCAAGCCATGTGCTGTAATCGATCAGCAGCCTGGCATAATGGTGTCTGCAAGAAATACATCAAACTAATGAGCAGCTAAGAGACACGAGAATAACTCTTGGTGCTTCAGATCTAGACTTTCAATGGCTTCTGAAATACTTCAAAGACTAGGAGGATTAATTTTTTGAATAAGTCCTTGAAATAAATGTCTTGACTGTTTTTTTTCTTTACAGTTGAAAAGCAAATCAAAGCATTTTTAATTGAAATATTTATTGTAAAAACAAATCATTGTAAATACATGAAAATGAGTGCTGTTGTCCTCCTTTCTGTCAGTGCCTTGCTAGATGAGTATACTGTGAGTGGAATAGAGGCTTGAAAATTTCCCCAACCTTTCATCTTGGCACAGTTTATATATAAATAAGATTAACAGTACACAGCACTTATAATGTGTAATTTTCAAACACATAGTAATTTTTCAAATTTTTGTGTACAAGCACTTGTGTAATATGCATCAGATTCCATAAATCTCATTGATAAAATTTGCTCTTCTTTTCCACTTTTCCCCTTAGGAATAATGTTCTATTCGGGGCTTGAATTGGTAACTATCAAACTATTGATAGTTTGTACCAGAAAAACCCTTGGCTTAATAATGGGAATTTTTGTCATAACACTTATTTCACATACGTGATAAGTATAGAAGTATAAAAAATTATTACAACTAATAACTTTTTAGGAATTACTGTATTATAAGAAGTATTTTATGTGCATTGAACTTAAACAACCCTAGACAGCTTCTACTAGTGTCTGCATTTTTCACTGAGAAAACTGAGATACAGTATATAAAGGAACTTGCAAAAACACATTCAGTCAGCAGATAGTGAAAGGCTGGTTTGTTCCTAAGTAGCCTAACTCTACCTGACACTTCATGTAACTATGCTGTGCTGCTTCTTACTAGAAGTTCCTTAGCGGAAAGTTTTTTAGAGTTATCATTTGAGAAACCCAAGGAAGTATCTCTTGTCACTCTGTTTTATTCAGTGCAGATTATGCTCAGAGACTGAAATTGTCTTCATCAATAATTTATTTAACACAGGTTCACTGTGAGAATTATAATTTATAGTGGTAATATTTCACAAACCAGTAGTATGCAGGATGGTTATCTGTTAATAAGTCTTCCAAGAGCTACTGTACTCCAAACCAGTGATGGATTAATTACACTATTGTTCCAGGCAAGGGGAGATCAAAAGAATAAAATCCAGTGTCTTCAGAAAGCTATTTAGATCAACGAAGGGTAGCCTTGCCCAGACCCAACACTTGAGTTAATCTTCACGAATTCTTGGTATTTAAAGTTTATATGTCCATTACATCATTGCTGCTCTTCCATGTGTTTTTATCAGTAAGTTCCCAGGTAGGTCCCCAGCGGCGCCCATCATTGTCCCACAACTGAGCTACAAAGTGCTTGTGGACAACAGCAGATGTTGATGACAATGTCCTGGCACAGCTTCCTTGATGTAAAGAAATTCACCTTTAGATCGAAACAATTTCACTCAAGTCATAAACGGGTAGATTTGAAATCATAACAAATCAGTTCACAACATATTCTTAGAACCTACTTCTGCTATTTTCATTTAAAAAATCATGGGATATAGATCTGCATTATTTCATAGAACTTTTTTGCAGTGATTCAAATGTTCTGTAATCTGTACTCTCCAATATGGTGGGTATTGATCACTTAAAATGTAATTAGTACATGTAAGAACTTAAATTTAAGCTAATTTTTAAAATTTAATTTTAATACAAACTTAAACAGCCACATTTTGCTAGTGGCTACTGATTTGGAGAGTGGTAGTTTATAAACTTTATGGCTATCCATGAGGTGACTTATAGCATACAGATTTATCCAAGAAGCTACTCATAACATAAACCATGTCTGAGCTAATTTGCCTTAAAATTCATGCTCCTAATCCTATTGACAGATTTGGGGCTTATTTCAGAGATCCCATCCTGATGGCAGCTCTAGTCTTTCCTTAATTCCCTTAACTACAGTCCTGAGGATGATGGCACTAATATATTGAAGAAGGTGACTTCAGGGACAGTAACTGTGGACTAAAGACAGAGATGGGTCAAGGAAAGGGGCAGTTTAGATGAACTCTCACAAAGTGAGGATTACGGAATGTAAGTGCCAGGTTCTTCTAGCAGTGTAACTGTGCAGATGGGTCTTTTCTTCCATCTTTTCACTGATGCTTTTTTATCCACTTTCCTTTTCAGTGCTTGTGGATAGTGCTTCAGACTAGCTTTTCTATAGAACAGACTCATTCCAATTAACTTGAGCCTATTTTCCTTTAACTGGAGTTAACACATCTTTTTGAAATGTCTTCATGCAGTTGCTATTAGGGAAAGCAAAAGTAATTGGAAAAAAAGTGCTTCCTTTTATACCACTGGGTTTTTTTTTTTTAATTTTTCAGATAAAAAGAACCAACTTTGGTTATATATACTATTTATTACTTTTTGGATATATACAATCTGAAGAAATTTTCTCTTTATATTTCATGGGAAAACCAGCTTTGAGATTTAGCAGAGGTTAAGGCAGAGGGCATTTGAGGATGATTGGAAAAATACATATAACACACTTAGAAATGATGCCAGTGATAATAGCAGTGGATAAGAAAGAAGAAAAGAGGTAAGTACTGTCTTGACCTTAACAACCTGCTTTCTCACAGTTGAAGGTCAGAAGCAGGCATTTGTTTGGTGGAGAAGGGGCTGGATCTTACGGCTACAGACATTATGAGGAAAGAAGCAACCAGGAATATGATACAATGAATTAGAGGTGTTTCAGCAATCATCTGCCATTTTGACATGGTTCTAACGTGGGTTTTTAAGTTTTAGGATACTTGGAGTTTCCTCAAGAAGTTAAAAATAGGACTACCCTACAACCCAGCAATTGCACTCCTGGGTATTTACCCCAAAGATACAGATGGGAAAAGAAGGGGCACCTGCACCTCAGTGTTCGTAGCAGGGATGTCCACAGTCCACAGTCCAAGCTGTGGCAGGAGCTGAGAGGTCCATCGACAGATGAACGGATAAAGAAGATGTCGTTCATATATACGATGTAATATTACTCAGCTATCAGAAAGGATAAACTGGATCTGGAACTGGAGAGTATTTTGGTAAGTGAAGTAAGTCAACCAGAGAAAGACAATTATATGGTTTCACTCATATGTGGAATATAAGGAATAGTGCAGAGGATCATAAGGAAAGGGAGGGAATACTGAATGAGAAGAAATCAGAGAGGAAGACAAACAATAAGAGACTCTTGACTCCATGGAAACAAACTGAGGGTTGTGGAAAGGGAGGTGGATGGGGGGATAGGGTAACTGGATGATGGGCCTTAAGGAGGGCACATAATATGATGAGCACTGGGTGTTATATACAACTGATGAATCATTGAACTCTGCCTTTGAAATTAATACTACATTATATGTTAATTAATTTAAATTAAAAATGTAATATAGTTAACATACAGTGTTATATTAGTTTCAGGTATACAATATAGTGATTCAGCACTTCCATATATCACCCCGTGCTCATCATGACAAGGGCACTCCTTAATCCCCATCACCTGTTTCACCCATCCTCTCCCCAGCCTGCCCTCTGGTACCCATCAGTTTGTTCTCTGTGATAAAGAGTCTGTTTCTTGGTTTTTCTATTTCTCTCTTTTTTCCTTTGATCATTTGTTTTTTTTTCTTAAATTCCACATGTGAGTGAAATCATATGGTATTTGTCTTTCTCTGACTGACTTATTTCACTTAGCATAATACCCTCTAGTTCCATCCCTAACTCAGAGATCTTTAAACGTATTGTAAATACCGAAATACATATACAGAGGTAGGCAGAATATTAAAGCTTTGATAGAACAATAGACAACATGATCAAATCTGTCTAGGATCCAGAATTAGAAATGTGGAAATCTACCCAGTTTAAAAGCAAAAAGAACAAGGATTAGGTTGGAAGTCTGGGTTTGTGATATTTCTCTTTCTCTACATGCCTTCAACTGCTTAAACTTAGAAATTTATTTTGATGTCATTACTAAACCAGATGCAACACTCTCACAGGAGAAAGTATTCGGTGGGTTCTTGTTCATAAATATCCTCCTACTAATAAGACTTGGATGCTGTAGGTGAAAATTGACAGAATTGGTCTTGAATTAGTATATTTTGTCTGAATACAAGGGCATTTTCAGCTGGTAAGGTGCACTGCATTTGTGTAAACAAAGCGCCTTTGAAAGTGGGAAGGGTTCTGCATACTGTTCCAGTGCTGTCTGAGCAGAGATTTAATATTCTGCGTTGTCATTTATGTTGCTTTCCGAAACTTAGTTTCAGAACCTTCTAAAACTTAAGAAATACAGAATTAAAGAAATGAGAATTAAAAGCAGGAATTTAATGTACAGTAACATAAAAAATGAATATCAGGGAAAGCGAGGGGAAACACCAGCATTTTGGGAGCCTAAAATTCCTCATTTTTGTATTTTTAATGTTCTCCTTTTTTTCTTGGTTTGTCAGGCTTTTTATTTTCTCAGTGTGATTTTCTATTTTAGAAGTAAAAATCACATACTAAACAAAATCTCTGCGAGTTATTGAAATTATCGATTTTAATATTGCTACTAATCAATATTAATTGTTTCAGTTGTTTCAGTTGATGAAACAATTGAATTGTTTAATGATCAAGGTTTACACACTTGTGCAGATTATGCATTTGCTGGCTTTTTATTGTATTTTTAAAATGGAATGGAAACATAATCTTGGAAGCTTGGTATGTGTAATTTTCTTAGCATTCCTGTACTCTAGCCCTATTTAAAGGAATAATGAAGTGAAATAATGACTTAATCAATTGGGAAAACAAATCTACTTTGCATAAGAATAGAATAGGATGAGTGGCCCAGTATAGCAGAATATCATAAGAATGGTTGTTGGTGGGGCGCCTGGGTGGCTTAGTGGGTTAAAGCCTCTGCCTTAGGTTCAGGTCATGATCCCAGGGTCCTGGGATCCAGCCTCACATGCACATCAGGCTCTCTGCTCAGCAGGGAGCCTGCTTCCCCCTCTCTCTGCCTGCCTCTCTGTCTACTTGTGATCTCTGTCTGTCAAATAAATAAATAAAATCTTTAAAAAAAAAAAAGAATGGTTGTTGGTTATATTGAAAATTTTAACTTGTTGGAAATGACCTCAATAGGGAAAAGATCTGATTATTGATAAAGGGAAAATGCAATTAAAAAAATAAACCTAAGAGGGGAAATATCTTGAACTCTCTTAAAAATAAATACATAATGAATAAAATTTCATATAACTTGTTAGAACTCATGAACTGTTATTTATTTTTGTTATTGGATATTTATGTGATGGTGGTTTATGGTATCCTTTCAGTATGATTTTCATCTCCAGCTATTTGATTTCAGTCTTATTGTATCTTAAAATATGTTCACGTTTTTGTCAACCTCTCTTGCATGCTAATTCTGTAATTTTGTTATTTCTGGGCTTGTTTATATTAATACATTTTTTTTCTTGGTTATGGATCTTTTTTTTTTTAAGATTTTATTTATTTATTTGTCAGAGAGAGTGAGCGCACTTTTGTCTTTTTTAAATTGCTTTGTTGCTTGCCTAATAATTTTTTACTCTTCACCAGGCATTGACACTTTGTATTGCTGATTGGCAAATTTCACTTAATTCCTGTAAATATGGTTGAAAATTTCTCTGGGATACCAATAAGTTATTTGGACTTACATCTTTTTGAGTCTTGCTTTTAAAATCTTTAGGGTATTTCAGAGCAATTTTAAATCTAGGGATAATTTGTTCCCACCATTGAGACAAAACCCTTCTGAGGAATCTGTTAGCAAGACTTTATGTGCTGGCTAGTCAGAGCACAAGTGATTCTTGGCCATATATATCTCAGAGGTTTTCTCCTAACTTGTTTTTAGATGTTCTTTCCTGGTCTTGTAGTTCTCCCATAATCATGCCCAAGTTAGTACTCAATAAAATACTAAAGGGACCTTTTGAATATCTTTTGTGCTTTTTCAGTCTCTCTTTCTCATTGTAGCTCTCTTTGCTGTGCAAATTCTAGCTACTTGGGCCACCCCAACCCTGAAATCTGCCCTTTCTACTCAGCGAGGCTCTTCACTGAAGCCTGGTTACTTTTTGCAGGCAGAAAACTGGTAGGGTCATAAAATAACCTTCCTTAATTTTATTTAGCAATAGCTAACTCACAGTGCTGTATACCCCCTTTTCTGAAAACTTTTGTTTCATCTTTTTTTTTTTTAGCTTTTTTTTGGCAGAATTTAATATAGTACCTATTCCTGCATCATATCTAAATGTGAAAGTCTTAGATTAATAACTTTACAAGTTTAATCTAAGTAATGGCTCAATATAGGCAAACTGACCTCTGCAGATACAAATTACACATCTATTTTTTGTAACAAAAAAATGAAAGCAATGTGAAGGTTAATTTTTAGATAGCAAATTACAGTATTTCATATATCATAAGCCCTTATGTATTTGTGTATTCCTTGTACATATCCAAATATAGAATTTTCACTATATTTAGATGATCTCTTTAATGTCTCTTCCAACCGACAATCCTCATGTTTATGATTGTATTCTTGTCTCCTGGTATAGCTCTTAACAATGATATGCACAAAGTAAATAAATAAATACATTATAAATAGTAAAGGCAAAAAACACACCCATAACAAAGTCAAAAAATGACAAATGGTGAAAAGATATCTTCAGTACACCTCACAAAGGTCAATGTATCTAATTTATAAGGAATTTCTTAAAATATAGAATATAAGGACCAAAAAGATAGTAAATGAGTAAAATATGAATATACCGTCACAGAAAAATAAATACCGAAGGTCCTTTAAAATGTAAGACTTAATTTTACACATAACAGGAGAAAGTAAAAAATAAAAGTATGACTTCTCATTTGTCAGAGTGGCAAAATATCTTGTTTGACAATATATTTAAATGCGTCACTGATGAAAATGCAAAATGCCACAACTCCTATGGAGAGGAACTTGGTGACATTTAGGAAAATTACATATGCAGCTATATTTTAGTACAGCAATTCCCCTTCTAAACATTTATTTAAAGATACATTTGCAAAATGGCTTATGAACAGAGTTGTTTGCTCTGGTGTTACCCGTAATAGCAATGTTTGAAACAATCAAAATGTCCATCCATAAAGGACTGGGTGAAAATAAATGAGAAAAAAATTATACAGTCACAAAATAGAGTAATGGGGTATTGTAAAATCATATGTGCAAGATCTTTATGCTCCCATATAGAGTGGAAAAAAAGCAAGACACATAAAGGATATGTTACAGTGTATTTTTAAAAAGAAAGTAGAAAAAGTGAACACACACACACACACACACACACACACACACACCATGGTTATTTTCACAAAAACACTAATGAATTTCAAGTAGAAAGTACTAAAAATAGTTATTATTTATGGGGGGCAGAATGGAAGGAACAGAGGTGAAAAGAATTCCTGTGAATGTGTGTATAATATAATTTTTATATTTGAATCATGCAAATATTCTGTATAATCAAAAAGCAAAATGAAATCATAAAGAAAAATATTTTAACTAAAATGAATTGAAAAAAATGTAGCTAATTGCATATAATTTTGGTGATACAACCTCACAGAGGAAAAGAATCAGTCTGATTTATTTATATATTCTAAAAACATATCCAAACAATAAATCATAGAACACTACGTCAGAAACTAATGATGTACTGTATGGTGATGTAACATAATAAAATAAAAAATAAAAGGATATCTAAGGACAAAAATAAATGCAAAATCTTAAACTTCATTCTTTTATGTTACTGTTACCTTGTACATACTTGATGTATAATTGTGGGTAGTTTAGGTTAAAGAAAATAGATGTTAATTTTGAATAGGAAATGCCTTTTCAGCATAAAGGATAAAACAGTATAAATCTTATATTTGAATTGACTAAAGCAATGCAAGTTGTTTTTATGTTTTTATTTTTGAGTGCATGCTCTAACAGTGTCCACTGAAAAGGCAATAGCAACCCAGTAGCAAGATTTTGTAGCCAGATTTTGTTCATTAAATGCCTTTCAACAATAGAAATAATGAGGATCCTCAGAGGAAAAACCCCTTTTCCGTGCTGGGCTGGAAATACGTGGATAAGTTTAGGAAATATTATTGAATATAAAAAATAGAAGCTGCAAAAGGATTATGGAGTCCATTCAAAAGGCTCCCGAGCCGGGTGAAATCATTTGTGATTTGAAAAGAATGATTACTAACATATATTGAAAACACCAAGTATATAAAAATCCCAGAGTTGACAGATAGATAGAAATGGAAATATATAATTAGAGAGAAATAAAGCAGTGCTTATTAGAGAAAGCTGGAATAGTGAGTCCATTAATTATGATGAAAATTGATAGTCATATGTGAAAAATTAAGAATAATTTTCTCTGTACGTCCTGTATGGACTAAATTTCAGGGTTATTAAAACCCTACTAGATGGGAGGGAGTTTTAAAATACAGCATAATTTCAAACAATAAATGAGGAATGATTAAAAGAACTAGAAATCACGATTTTGCTGTTCCTAATAAGATAACTGATTTAGGCTGTGTTGTGATTATTAGTACTTACTGTTGCAAATGAGGAAACACTAAGGTCAAGAAACTTATGCACATTTACAAACTAGTAGCAAGCAGTAATTTACAATGAGACAATCTCATTACACAGGAGTAAAGAAAGGAGGCAGGAAAGCGTTAATTGTACTCCATCCCAGATGGCTTTAATATTTTTGAATCTAAAATTAAATTCCTTTTGCTTGTGAAAAGTTCTATGCTCAGCTAGGAGGCTGCTATGAAACATTAAACACTGTCAATTCTTACTGTGATACTGCATTAATACTGCATAACATCAATATTTTATATTAAGAATGTTAATTATCCCTGAGATTCTGGAATGCCTAACTGTGCTAAAGTACTAGTACACTAATTTTATTTTTAATTCATTTTCTTTTTTCTATTGGCTGTTGTCCCTGGATCTGATTCTTCTTCCTGCAGTGAGAAATGAGTTAAATCAGCTCTCACTGTCAACCGGAACAGCCTTGGAGCTGAGTTAATTCATCACCTACTGACAAAAGGTTAAAAATATTGAATATCAATATCCAGAATGTTTTCCAACTCACAGCAATTGTTTGGCAGGGCTGATGTCTAAGCCCTGGGAATAGAGTGCAAGGTTTTGGCATTTTCTGTGTCCAAGAAGTTACTTTCCTACTGTGCTGTATATTTGAGTACAGTGTAAGTTTTCACAGTGACTTTTCTTTTAGCATAGTTGACCTTAAATATACAAATTTTGAAGCAAAAACTAATACAGCAATATATATATATATCTACTTTCACAATAAAACCAAACTTTCACAACTGACTTGGAGAATTATCAGCTGGATTTATAATGTATAGGCTCATGCATATTTACGCTTATCTGATTGCACATTCAGACTCTAGTCACCTACATAGACTGAACAATGGTATCATTATTTTTTAAATTAATTTAACTCTAACATGTGCAAAGAACTCTATTAGGTACTGAGAGAACTAATGCATAAAATTCTGAATTCAGGGGATAAATATAGAGAAACAGTGTACACGCACAGCTATACAGACACACATATACCACACAAATACATTATAGAGAAAATATATTTAAAAATATGGTAACTTAGAAAATATGATAATTTATTTTTGAGCAGTGGCTATGTCCCTTGGAAGTGACTTCTCTGAGATTTAAAAATTTAGATAAAGTAATAAACTGGGCTTAAAAGTAGGTAAAACTGTAGTCAGTGGAGATGGTGGCCATCTTGTGCATTTACTGCATCCTTATCCAGAGAATACAGTGTGAAGAAATGTGTATGAGAAAATGGATAAAAATAATATAGTTCAATTTGACTTTTTAAAATATAGTCAGCATGAATGGAGAGGCAATAGGTTCTTTGATCACAAAATTGTTGATGATAACAGTAGCAACAATGGTCATTAATTTTGCAGAAAATGAGAAACATACTTACTTGGGGATGGTTTAAACCAGGAGCAGTTCCAGGGACCCTTAAGAATAGGAGTCTTCCACTCAGTGATGTCTAGACTGTATATAAGTGAGGAGATTTTATAAGTAAATAGTGATTATATTATTCTGGTGAGGAATAATGAGGTTCAGATCTAGGATTGTGTCATGGTAAATTGACAACAGGAAACAGATGTAATACAGACATGGAGACAAAATCCATCTCATTGATCTTGGGTGGTAGAACAAATGGAATGAGATACAATTCTGAAGTTTCAGGCTTAATGACTGCTACTGTAAAAATATATGAGAATATATGGATATTTACCTGTGAGATTTTTAAAGACACACACACACACACACACACACACAGAGCGAGAGAGAGAGAGACATAAGTGGGAGGAGGGGCAGAGAGGGAGAGAGAATCTTAGGCAGACTCCACCCAGAGCCTGATGTGGGGCTCCATCTCACAACCCAAGACAATGACCCGAGGCAAAACCAAGTTGAATAGCCAACTGATTGAGCGACCCAGATGTGTTTTTATAGATGTGAGCTCATGCACTCACACACAACTGATTGGAGTTATCAACATAGAAGAACCAATAAAAAGATTACAGATTATATGTACTTGTTGAAAATTGATAATCTTAATCAAAATAGAATTATTTATAATATATATTATATGTTTTTTTCCTCGAGAGTTTATAAAAATTTGGATAGAAAATATTTTACTTACTAACATTATTTTCTCTTGTATACAAACATCAACCATATTCGTTTTATTACATGGTTGGAAAAGCTCCTGTTGATTCTGTGTCTGGAAGATTTCTAATACCAGAGGGTTTTATAACAGGAGAACTTCTAGTGAGCTCCAGTTATCAGTTCCTTAAGACAACCACAAAACTGAATTTGGTATTTTGAATTTATCTAGTATCCTGCAAATTGTCTTTGGCATTATATAGGATACAAAATGATATATCTGTAGGGCTTTAAAGCTGTTTAGGGCTTTAATCTCTGTAAAGCCAAAGTAAACACAGGTATCCAAGTGAGGTCAAAGATTTAGGTTCTTCCAAAAATTTTGCTGTTGCAATATGCTTTGTGGTATCATGCTTCCTTGTACACATATGTCAGTGTTTCTAAGTCATATTCTGAGTATAATTCATAGGTCATGCATAATCAACTTTATTTAAAATGTTAAATGGCTCCTAAAGTTGTAAGATGGGGATATGACATATAACTGCTACTTACTGTTCCATGTTTTTCCCATCTACTCTTCTACTGCTGTTCAGAGAGTGCACAGCAGTAGTGACTACTAGACGTCTGTGTAGGATATCAGATTTAGTTTCAAAAATACAGCTGTTCAACGGTGCAAAAAAATTAAAATGCCGTACTTCTGTTTGTTCATTTATTTCTTTATCTCAAATCTGTGAGTTTATCTCAGCGGTCTCTGACAATTTTTCTAATGAAGAAAGAGAAATTGTGACAAATGAAGAAAAGTAATGCAGAAAATGAAATCTCTGATAGCAATGTTACACCGTGGCAAAACAAATGTCAGAGCTGTCAATATTTGAGAATTCGATAATATTCTGCCCACCAGGGTGCGGGAATGAAGAAAAAGTTGCTTCTGAGAGTGACACTACAAAATACAACATCTAATTGATCATAACAGAGACACAAAATGATCTCCTTCAGACTTCTAAGCTAGTAACATTTGATAGTATTTTTAGTAAATGTATATGTAATAGATCTAAAGAAATAACTTAACAGTAATTACCAGTGTTATTACCACTGATGCATAGGAGGTCTAAATTCTTTTGTGTTGTATAGCAGCCCTGTCAAGGAAAGAAAGTCTTCGAACTTTGTGGTCCAAAACAGTAGCAACTAACCACACATGTCAATAACAGTTAATTAAAATTAAATTTTAAAAAAATTCAGCTATATTGCTCACATTCCAACACCTCAGCAGCCAAAAGCAACTAGTGATTATAGTACTGGACAGTATGGAGAACATTTTTCTTGTTACAGAGAATTCTCTTGGATAATGCTTATTTAGAATATAGATTTCAAGTATTTATCATTATGGAAATGGTGTACTAGTTTGTAGCTCACTAACTTGCTGTATTCTAATCACATTTCTAGAATTATTCTTACTGTGGGGTAAAAAAGATATCCTAGCATGCTGCCATTTCGTTCTTGAGCCTCTTGACTGCTCTTGCTTTAAACTGTCACTAAACTGTTCTCACGTGGTTATTTATCTCCCCCTTAAGTTTTGTTTATTACGATAAAGTGAGCTGTCCAGATGCACTCAGTTATGCTAAGCCTTATTAAAATATTTTGTGTTGAAAATAAATAGATTGGATACCTGATTTGATGTTGCAAGTAACTTTACAGAGAAATATGTTGATCATGCCAATATGTGTCTTCCCCCTCAGGCATCAGCTCTGTTGTGTCTTGCATGTTAGTACATTGCCTCCCTGGCTTTACTCATCAGTCTCGTGCTTTGTTACTCTGAATGCCCCCGAGTTACTGTGCCAACTTTTGCCATATGTAGTAAGCATTCAGGAGGGATTTGTTGGTTACAGCAGGTGATTGGATGCTGGGTTATATATCAGTAGGCAGTTATAAAACATCAACCAGACATACACATGCAGAAACACAAATCCAGGACTCCTGAGAGAGGCTCGGATCTTAACTCCAACCTTTTTGGTCTTCACAAATAACCAACCACGTTTTCAAAATTAGGAATACTAACAGAATTAGTTATTTAAATTTTTGAACTACCGAGAACTACATTGAACTACATTGAACTAAAGCACAATGGTAAAAACAAAAATCCCCATAAACTTTGGTGTCCAAGAAACAATTGTACTCTTCCATTTATTCCTGGATGTCTCATAACAACTTACCAAACCTCTCTGTACTTCTGCTTCATTATTTGTACAGTGAAAATTACAGTGTTCTACCTTATAGAACTAGCCTCAAAATTATTTGAAGTAATATTATTAAAGTACTTCTAGGGGCACCTGGGTGGCTCAGTCATTAAGCATCTGCCTTCAGCTCAGGTCATGATCCCAGCATCCTGGGATCGAGCCCCACATCGGGCTCCCTGCTTGGTGGGAAGCCTGCTTCTCCCTCTCTCACTTCCCCTGCTTGTGTTCCCTTTCTTGCTGTGTCGCTCTCTGTCAAATAAATAAATAAAATCTTTAAAAATAAATAAATAAAGTACTTCCAATATTACCAGGATCACAGTAAACATTCAATAAATAATGGTAGTTATTATTAGAGTATATTAAAACATTCATCATAAGCCATCATTATTAAAATGTACTTTATTTTAGAAGACTAAACAGGTGAATGTTGAAGTTCAGAAAAATAAAAACTTTGAATAAATTAACAGTAAAATAATAAGAGGAATTTACTACAGTCCTGGATTAATAATCAGAAAAAAATAATGCTCAATGCCTATCTGGTTATGAAGTAGATGGAATACTTGAATGATAAAGATATTTTTAAAATCCCTAGTAAAACTTCAACAACAGCATTTATTTCATATCATAATGGAGTCATATGAATTAAAAAGAAACAACATTGTAGGTTTTTTTTTCCTGGAAGATAGATGAAGCAGACTTCATTCATTGATTCTTGTAGCCAGTCATTCATTCATTCATTTATTTTAGAGTATATATTTTTTAAAAGGTACAAAAGTAGCCAAAAGCTCAAATGGAATGGTTGAAGTATTTGTGGAAGAGTCTTTAAGTTGTTCCATTTTAATTTGGTAATTTTATTTGCCTCACTTCTGGAATTGCCTCATTTATCTGTAAGACCCTAGCCAATTTAATGGAGCTCTGACTGTTCAGTCGTTTCAACTCAGTTACTTACATATGCTGCTTTCTTCATAAGGAACACATGTCACCCAAGTTACTCACCTGGTTCACTCATATTTACCCTTCAAAGATCGATTAAGCGTATTCCTCTCAGGACCCAAACTTGACCACCTCCTTTTCCTCAATTTAGGTAAAGTTTCTCTCCTTTGCTTTCCATATGCGCATTCCTTCACAGCGTTACTTTAGATTAGTTCAGTTTTGTTAGATTTAAAGCTTCCATTGTGTATTTTATTATTAATTATTGTGGTAGATATGTGACCTTCAACAGTATGGTCACCTCATTGATGTCAGTAGTTATATATCAAGAATTACCCCCTCTGACTTACACCTGGTAGGCACATAAATATTTCTGAAAGACATTAGTAAGATAGGAAAGAACTAGAATCTCTAAGGCAAAATGACAGTATTTCTAAATCAAGTGACTGTGAAGTACCAAAAGTATTAGATAATATGAATTTTTTTATTACTTTATTATATTACATAATTGATTATTTACATAATTTCTTGTACTTTATTCCCTAAAGTTTCATTGGTTTAAATTGAGAAAATTTCTCTAGATATTGTTGAGCTTGATAACTATCATATTTTATTATTAAAATGTCTATGCTGCCCAGAGCAATCTATACTTTCAGTACCATCCTGATCAAAATATCAGTGGCACTTTTCAAAGTGCTGGAACAAACAATCCTAAAATTTGTATGGAACCAGAAAAGACCCCAAATCGCTAAGGAATGTTGAAAAAGAAAAGCAAAGCTGGGGCATCACATTGCCTAACTTCAAGCTTTTTTTATTTTTTAATTTATTTATTTATTTATTTATTTTTATTACAAAGCTGTGATCACCAAGACAGCACGGTACTGGCACAAAAACAGACACATAAACCAATGGAATAGAGTAGAGAGCCCAGATACGGACCCTCAACTCTATGGTCAAATAATCTTGGACAAAACAGGAAAAAATATACAGTGGAAAAAGACAGTCTCTTCAATAAATGGTGCTGGGAAAATTGGACAGCTATGTATGGAAGAATAAAACTCGACCATTCTCTTACACCATACACAAAGATAAACTCAAAATGGATGAAAGACCTCACGTGGGACAGGAATCCATCAGAATTCTAGAGGAGAACATAGGCAGTAACACCTTTGACATCAGCCACAGTAACTTCTTTCAAGATATGTCTCCAAAGGCAAAGGAAACAAAAGCAAAAATGAACTATTGGGGCTTCATCCAGATCAAAAGCTTCTGCATAGCAAAGGAAATAGTCAACAAAACAAAGTGGCAACCTATGGAATGGGAGAAGATATTTGCAAATGACACTACAGACAGAAGGTTGAGATCCACGGTCTATGAAGAGCTCCTCAAACTCAACCCATTTTGTGAAAAAAAATGGGCAGAAGACATGAACAGACACTTCTCCAAAGGAGGCATACAAATGGCTAACAGACACATGAAAAAATGTTCATCATCATTAGCAATCAGGAAGGTTCAAATCAAAACCAGGTTGAGGTACCATCTTACACCAGTTAGAATGACAAAGATTAACAAGGCAGGAAATAACTAATGTTCGAGAGTCTGTGGAGAAAGGGGATCCCTCTTATACTGTTGGTGGGACTGCAAGTTGGTGCAGCAATTTGGAAAACAGTGTGGAGATTCCTCAAAAAATTAAAAATAGAGCTACCCTATGACCTTGCAATTGCATTATTGGATATTTACCCCAACGATACAGATGTAGTAAAAAGAAGGACCATATGTATCGCAACATTCATAGCAACAATGTCCACAATAGCCAAACTGTGGAAGGAGGGGAGATGCCCTTCAAGAGATGCATTTATAAAGAAGATGTGGTCCATATATACAATGGAATATTATTCAGCCATCAGAAGGGATAAATACCCAACTTTTGCATCAACGTGTATGGGACTGGAGGAGATTATGCTGAGTGAAATAAGTCAAGCAGTGAAAGTCAATTACATGGTTTCACTTACTTGTGGAATATAAGGAATAACATGGAGTAAATTAGAAGAAGGAAAGGAAAAGTGAAGGGGTGAGGGATCAGAGGGGGAGACGAATCATGAGAGACTGTGGACTCTGAGAAACAAACTGAGGGTTTTAGAGGGGTGGGGGGTGAGGGGATGAGTGAACATGGTCGTGGCTATTAAGGAGGGCATGTATTGCATGGAGCACTGGGTATTGTACATAAACAATGAATCTTGGAACACTACATCAAAAACTAATGATGTACTGTATGGTGACTAACATAACACAACAACAAAAAAAATCCACCTATGAACCACAATATCCTACTGTTGTAGATGATAAGAGATTGGACTGGAATGCAGATGACAGTAATAAATGTAATATTAAACTGTAAAAATCTATGGAGTAATATTAAACTGTAAAAATCTATGGAGTACAAATGGAAAACTGGTTTGTTAGAGATTCATATATGATACATTAGAAGTCTATAAGACTGAACCCAAACAGACTGGCACTTGATGCTCTGTGTTAATATTTGTAAGTTTAATGGAGTAAAAATGACCACTTTTATAACAAATGGTGTTGGATTAATAAAGAGAACCACAAATGTGTCAGTCATAGTTAAGGTTATGGCTAAGACTAGGATACATATAACAAAGATGGAGGTACTGGTTGTCACAGAAAAAATAAAGGCAGTTGCTAAGGAGCAGATGCCCCCCTCCAAATAATTAAATTGAGAAAATTTCTCTAGATACTGTTGAGCTTGATAACTATCATATTTTATTCTCAGTTTTGACCACATGAATTTTAACTTTTGCTTTTGTTAAATCACGATGCAGTGATGTGCCTGCTTCCAATTAGGAAAAAGATGCTTTTTATATAAATTATAAATTTGTCCATTAGGAGATATTTTCCAAATCCTTACAACATTTCAACATCTAACGAACTTTTAAGAATCTACATTAGCCAAAATGAGGAGTTAAAACATTTACTACTCTTGAAGAAAACACTGTCCACTTCTCCATAAGACCAAAGCTGGATGATAGATGGCAGTCAAAAGGCAAGAGAAGTCACTGTATCGTGTCATATGATGATTGGTATGACAGAAGGCACTTTATAGTTCTCTATTACTGGGACTAAATGGACTAATACAGGCTAGAGATCATCATTTAGTTGTTGTTTGTTTTTAGTAAAACCATGTGTGTGAGTTGAAAAAAAACTTTATTGAAGAAATTACATGCAAAAATCTATAGATATTTGGTGTACACAATTCGATGAGTTTGTAGATAAATATACATCTGTTAAATCATCACCACAATCAATGCTGTAAATATATCCATCACCTCGAAAAGTTTCTCCCCACATCCATCCATCCATCTATCTATCATAAAAACACTTAACAGAAGTTCTACGCTCTTAGAAAATTTTAAACTATACATTACAGTGTTGTTAATTATAGTCTCTATGTGGTACAGTAGATCTCTAGAACTTATTTTGCATAACTGAAACTTTGTGCTCTTTCACCAACAGTTCCCTGTTTCCCCTCCCTCCAGCCCTTGGTGACCACTATTCTGCTCTCTGCTTCTTTGAGTTTGACTGTTTTAGGTTTCCAGTGTAAGTGAGATAATGCAGCGCTTGTTCTTCTGTGTCTGACTTAAATAATGTCCTCCAGGTTCATCCATATGGTCGCAAATGTCAGGATTTCCTTCTTCCTTTTTTTTCCCTTTCTTTAAAGATTTTATTTATTTAAGGGGTGCCTGGGTGGCTCAGTTGGTTAAGTGTCTGCCTTCAGCTCAGGTTGCGACCCCTGGAATCTTAAAAAAAAAAAAAAAAAAAGAAGTTTTCATTTATTTGAGGGGGTGGGGAGAGAGAGAGAGAGAGAGAGCAGGAGGAGTGGCAGAGGGAGGGACAAACAGACTCCCCACTGAGGAGGGAACCTGATATGGGGCTCGATCCTAGGACCCTGAATTCATGACGTGAGCTGAAGGCAGATTCTTAACCTACTGAGCCACCCAGCTGCTCCAGGATTTCCTTCTTTTTACAGTATGAATAATAATGCATTGTATGTAAATTATGCAGCCACTGTGGAAAACAATATGGAGGTTCCTCAAAGAATTAAAAGTAGAACTACCATATGAATCAGCAATCTGACTTGTGGGTATATATTCAGAGTACTGAAATTAAGATCTCTAAGCAGTATCTGCACTCCCATGTTCAATTAAAAATTATTCACAGTTATCATTTAGTTTAGCTGGCAAACTTTCTAAAGTGACATTAGAATAAAATTTTAAGTATGGATGTAAAGTAAATTATCAGCCTTTATAGGAAAAAAAACTTTTTCTATCTTTAATATATTTTTCTAGGCAAAAAAAACCTATTTTCTATCATCTTTAGTACATTTCTGAGGAATATCATTTATTCTCTTTGTGTTAATTATAAAGCAAACCTAGAAAAGACGTAGAAATCCTGAATGACTTTTAAAGATTCAAATATACTTCTCTGACCTAATTTTTATTACTACAGTATCCCTTCCAATGTCATAGTTATTCTCATTCCTTGATTTGTTATTTTATAATATGACAAGATAGCAATGTGACTACAGTGAGTGACGACAGGAAGAATCATAGACAAAGAGTCTCTTGCAAAATGTGCAGTACTTGAAAGTTCTGTGTGTGTGTGTATGTGCATGTGATTGATCAATTCTCAGTTGCAGTATGGCAGATTTGACACAGATTTGATCATTTTTAATATCCCCCCCGTATATGACAGAATTATTTTTTGTAATAATTTAGTAATAATATGTAGGGAAATAATATGTGTAACCAGAGAAAATGTAGGTAGAGAAAGTTTTCTTGTACTGATCTCTGTGTATATATGCTGAAGGCAGTAAAAACTAAAAATAAATAAGTAAAATTTAGTAGTACATTAAAAACAAGAAAAAATGAAAATGTTTATAATAATACATGTTAATTATCCCAGTGTATTTTTTAAAAATAAAAGGACAAATCTTAGGCCTATAATGGTAATAAATAATAAGATTTCTGTTTTTGAGTATTAACTTCTCCAAATATGCCAGTGATTGATTTTTTGAATTGATCTTAACAGTCAAGTGACTGTCCAGATTTGTCAGTCTATATTCATTCATGATTGATTAAAGAGTTATTTTTGTTCATTTTAAACACAAAAGCTTGTGGAAATTAAAATTAATAAAAGCAAAGCAACAGGTAACAAATAGGAACAGTCAGTAGTGAAAGAATAAATTTCTCAAAGCTTCATAAAAAATGTCATTTCACAATGCATTTCAAAAATGGAAAAGTTTTTGGTATCATTTTGAGCGGCTTTCATAGATATTCATGTTTGTATTAGTTTTCTGTAGCAACCACAAACTTAGTGACTTAGAATAACACAATTTATTATATTACAGATCTAGAGATTATAGCCCCAAATGGGTCACAGTGGGCTAAAATCAAAGTGTTGGCAAGGCTGTTCTGTCTGGAAGACTAGGAGAGAATCAGCTTCTTGGCTTCTAAAGGGTCCCCACATTCCTCTAGTAGTGGTCCCCTTCCTTTACCTTCAGAGTTAGTAATGCTACTTCCATCTGATAAGTCACTTCTTCCTTTGATCTCAGCAAGGAAATGTTCTTTTTCTTATGAGGATACATGTGATTCCACCCACTCAAATAATCTAGGCTAATCTTCCCATTTAACCTGTCTTAAGGCATTTAACTTAATCATATCAATGAAGTCCTTTTATCATGTAAAATAACCTCTTCACAGATTTCAGAAAATAGGGTGTGGACATCTGTAGGAACCATTACTCTGCTCACCAAAACGTTTTAAAAAGTAATAATAAGTGGCTACACTGAATGGAAGTACTGAAGTAATTTAAGCTGTTTCTTGGTCTTTGAGTCAGTGTGCAATCATTATTTATTTCAAAGCTACTGTTTAAATGCAATAATATGGGGACACCTGGGTGGCTCAGTCACTTAAGTGTCTGCCTTTGGCTCAGATCATGATCTTGGGGCTCTGGGATCGAGTCCCAGGTTGGGCTCCCTGCTGAGTAGAGAGTCTGCTTCTCCCTCTCTCCACTCATGCTCTCTCTGTCTCTCTCAAATAAATAAACCTAAAAATAAATAAATAAATGCAACAATATATTAGGAGGTATGTTAAATATGTATAGTAAATAAGCAGTTAGAAATACACATTAATTAGCTGCATAGTAACAGCCGTTTCACTTATATACATTTAAATGTCATGCTGTATCATTTGAGCTATCATTTTAATATGTAAGATTCTTATTAAAAAATGAAGGAAAAGAGTAAATGCTATAATATGTATACATAGAAAATAGGCTCTCTTAGTTTGACTTGTAGTAGATTTAAATGATTCTAAAGGGGCACAAACTTACCCTCAAAAAAAATTGCATATAATTGAATCTGCCTCTTTGGAGGGTGATATTTTAAACCAAAGTTCTAAAAAATGTGCAGAATACCATGATATTTAAAGATAAGTAATAATGTGTATCAATTTGAATTTTATATACTATATTATAAAAACAAATGTAGCAATAGCAGTTTTTCAGAATTTAAACCAGTATATTATTTAAATAAATACTTTATCACTAACATGGCTTAGAATTGCTGGAGGATGATTGTAATTAAAAACAGACTAACTTTTGGTCAGTTGTATTATTGCTTTTAAATTCTCAAAAGACAATCCTATTTAATGACTGTGCTATTGTTGGAAGACTCGCCTGACCATTTGGGTGCTCCATTGTGTAATTTTCAGATGACGTTTGAATAAAAGTCATAGAAAAATGCACAGATGAGAAAGACAGGAGCTTTATGAGGAATCCCAAAGCATATCCTGGCCAAAAGATAGAACAGATTTCTACAGATCTAGGCCAAACTCAAGCAAGATTTTATTCTACTTATAAGACATACACTGCATAGTTCTGTACAAGTCACTCTACAAAGAAGTGGCAATATTAAGAAAGGCCAAAAACTCTTGTAAACTTTATGGGGAGCAAGCAAGTACATGGTTTAGCCAGAGGAACTAAAGGTAAGCACAATTTTGAAGTGCAGTTTTTAACATTGAATTTTTTTATTCCTCTTTGAGGGGTGCTGTTCTTGCTGGGTTTTATTCCTTGTTTCTGTGTTCAGTCGTTTGCCCATGCTAGATTTGTGAAATAGGTTTCTCCTGCAGCATTGGGAAGCTGATGTTTCTCTCTTTAGTTTTTTGTTTGTGTTTTGTTGATAATATTCTTAAGCCTGTCCTCTTAGGGTTTATTCCTGTATTTTTCTAGCTTTGTGGTCAGCCAGTGATTGGACAGTGTTGTTCTCAAACACTTGGAACTAGTAAGTCATGCATTATCTCATGAGTCTTGGATTGCTAGGAAGGTGCATTCATGGTTTTCATGGCTGCCCTACTGTGCACTTTTCATGGAACTCTTTCAGCCTCCTCAGTGAGCAGAAGCAGCCCTAGAGTTGGCCAGGAGTGTTGGGTTAATTTGAGGCCTCTCTGTTCTCCCCTATGCAGGTGTACAACCTCAGCCAGGTTGTATTTGTGCTACCCAAGACAGAAACCTCAAGGAGACATGGTGACCTTCCCCACTCACCCACCTCTCAGATGGTCACTTCCAGGGGTAATACGGCTGTGTCATGCAGTGTTGGAAAGTGAATGAGCTTCCTTAGACCCTGGCAGAGGAAGCTAATCCTCAAGGATGAACTGCCCCCCACCACCTCGCTGTACTCCAGTGTAGATCCTTTTATTGGTTAATGCCTACTAATGGGGCATGGAGGGAGGGAGGAATTGATGAGAGCAAACATAGGGGAAAAAGACCACAGATTCCCTATGTTCTTACCCAAGTTCAGCATTTTTCAATGCTTTTTAAATTTTTAAAAGTGCTTCTGTGATTATTACATGCCTGTGAGCCATTTCCAGAACACTAGAATGTTTTTGACAGTTTTATACAGCTTTTTAATTGCTTTTTGCAGAAGAGATTTTATGATTGGCTGACTTGATTATAGTCACTATGACCTTCTTCCTGAAATATATTAAATATGCTTTTGCCTGGGTCTTAGTAAGTACTTTTCCCTCTGTCTGGATGCTCACTGAATATAGACACTTGGCATACTCCTTCAACTGATTCAGGTTTCATCTTCAGTATCATTCCTACATGGGAAGGGATCCCACTTATGCAATTAGTTTCTGCTCTGTATCGCTTTCCTCGTATTTTGCTTTATCCCATCGCCATTTCTTAAACTATATACTTATGTATGTATGCATGTATGTATCACCCGACATGATAGCCAACTTTGTTTCATTCATTGCTAAATTTTCAAAGCATATAAATAATATCTGGGACAGAAGAGGTGGTCAGTAGGTATTGAATGAATGATTGAGTGAACAGAGTAAAAAAGTAAATGATAAAGCACAATTTGCCAGAGGAGTTTTTCTTTTTTGAGGGGATTAGTACGAAGAATACTAAAAGGAAAAAATTGTGGTCTATAAGACTGAGTCACTATTGTGTTTTTCCATTCCTAGGAGTGTTTCAGGACTCTAGAAGTTGTCCCTGAAGAATCTTTTCTTTTTTTTTTCTATGACTTAAAATGGATTGAGGGGATTTCTACAAGGAATTTCTATTTCTTGAATGTGGCTAAGGGTCCCAAAGTCAAAGTCACTTCACTGGACTAGCATTAAAAAAAAAGAAAATCATTTTTTATACTCAAAGAACTATACAGTACACAGTTGCTAGTTTAAAAGTACTACAGGATTTTTTTAATATACATATAATGTAACTGTAAGACAAAGTTGATACCTGCTTCAGCTACTGAAAACCAAGTGATGGTGTTATGTATTAGTAATTGTCTGAGGGTGTTATTGAATAGGGAAATATCAAGCAAACAAGAGTAGTGGCCAGGCAGGAAACAGAAGGCCAAACAATTGAAAAATTGAATGAAACAAATAGTGTAGGTGCTGTATCAAATATATCAGATATCAGGGATTGGAAGCAAAGAGGAGGCAAAACTAGTAAGGGTGTTCTAAGTCTTCAAAAATTGGTGCAGATGAAATGTGTCTTCTCTTTCCTGTGTGTTTAGCATGGCTTGAAGTAAATTCTTACCAGTGCAATAAATTGAATATTGAGTAACAAAATGATGGGTAGTTAGTCAGTGAACAATTCAGGGAGAACAAGAGTAGGGATAGTAAGGGCCTATTTAGCCAGAGCGGCTCCATCTCGGTTGAACAGCCATTTTGTTGTTTATGCAGTAAAACTTAAACTGATCCGCGCCCCTCCCCCCCCCGCCCCGGAACTTACTTAAAAGCAAGTCCGGGAAACTAGTAAAATATGGTCAACCAGTCCCAGGTAACAGAGCCCAAAAACAAGGGCAGGTCAGGCCAGGTGGAGACATCCAATCAGTGGGGGCACATACTGTCTCCCTAGCTACCAAGGAGTATGGGCCCCGCCTTTTGGGCGCCAATTCTGACTAAGGTGATAGGCTAGTTCAAATATCTACTATAGGGTAAATTGTAATTCAATTGGCCACCCGTGTGTGACCTAGCAGGGATGTGCAGCTTTTTCTGTGTGTTACAATCTCTTTGTCACCTGTGTGTGGCCAGGCCCAACCACATGGCCTTTGCCCTTTAAAAATTAGTCTGTAAGGCAGGGAGGAGTCCCCCTCTCTGTAAGAGGTGGCCCCAACCAGTCGGTTTGATTCTGGGTGCTGGTGCGAAATAAAGCTTTGCTTAAACTTCGCTTTGTATCAGTCTCGCTCCTTTAATCACGGACCTATCAGGGATAAAATTGTTAATTTAAATTTTTCAGTAATAATGAGTTGATACTAATAGTATATCACATTGTCAAGACACATTTAGTTTTAAATTAATTCTCTGAATTAGAAAAAATTTTGTGTAATCTGAAACAGGATGTTTCTATTGTTAGCGACTAAGTGGCCCTGTTGGGGTGTTCTGGGCTACTTTGGGGACTTTTTTGTCCCTGCAGGGTGTTCCTGAATTTACTGAATCAGCTTGAAGCCATAGAACCTTTTTTTTTTTCCCAGATGACAGAAAAAAGTATTTCAATAACAGGTAGCATATTTTAAAGAAGTTCCAGTGCACCAAATTTTGCAGTTTGTGGCTGCCTTGGAAAGCAGTTAAGTTAGAGAAATATTTAACAATTCCATTCAGTTACCTCAGATATGATGTGGGCCGTTTTAGGGAAAAAAGTGGCCCAAAATATACTCTTAAAAATGTATCCAAATGCAAAGAGAAAAATGTAATTGGTTATTTGATGCCATATTCTAATATGGGAAATCCAGTTATTTAGAAATATTAGTTTTATTGTACAATGTAGATAAAAACTATGGATTTTCAACCTATAGGGGAATATTTTGCATGTTTATTTAAAATACTATGTCAGCATAAACACTTGTTTACCACACAGGTGGTTATTTACCTTCGAAAGTTATATAGAGGGCCTACTTTCCTACTGAGTGGAATATAAAGCAAGGATAGGAAGTATCCCTTGCCAAGAAATTTATGGATCTTTAGAAAGGTAAGTTATTTATAGAGCACTGTACCTACATACTGCAACCTTACATATTTCACAGCTTAGTCACTCAAGCCACAATCCAGGTAAAAGATATAATTCTGTGACTCCCTGTGCACTGTTTTTGTGCATTTCATCTTAGCAATCGCAGCACTCTAAACCTGCTAACCACAAAGCAAAACATTTGCTTGTATATTTTCTCTTTTGCTTTCACATGAAATAACACCATTTCAAGTTTATTGGGATCCGGGGATTAGGAACATTATGCTAATGTCTCATTTAACCAATGTAACATTTCAGAATTCTGTCCTCAATTCCCCTAAACATTTATCATAAAACAATACATTTCAGATCCTGTTTTTCATACGAGAGCGCGTTCTGCCTATAAATGAATTTGCATTTTACTGAAACATTCTAATTACTTCAACTGTGTGTGTGTCTGCACATGCACGAGTGTGTATCATGGGATTACTTTGATCTCGATTTTGAGTTGGTTTAAAAATCAATTTTGTTGTCAAACTAAAATGTAAAACATACCAATTAATGTTACTCTTAATATACTAGGTTGGTAGGGACTTTGTGTTTCTTCCAACCAAGTTTCTCTTGATAATTTTTGCATTTATTAAATAAGGCTGAAACTAAGCAGATATTAATTGCTGTCATCAGCGGCTTGTCAGGTTTATGCAAATGAAGAATAAGAATCCTAACAAGCCTATTTAAAAAGTTGTTTTTTTTTTAATCCATCCTTCTCTTTGTAAGCAGGGAGATTTGGAGTCTCAAAAATTCTCCTTCATCGTTTGTTTTCCTTACACGTAGAATCAGTCAAATGAGACAGTGTCAAGGAAATCACGGTAACCTGTGTTTTGTCCCTACTGTGACATGAAAGTAAGTAGGGGCCATTCCTATTTATGTAGCCTGCTGCTGTGAAACTGTCAGATCAAACAAATGGACACACTTCGTCTGTTTCTGCATTTCCGTTTCTTCATGTCCCTCACCATCTGGAACTTCATAATCTGTTTGGGTGTTATTCACTCTGACAAGGGGGCTTTACTTCAAGCCATAACACTGTTTTGCCCAACAAACTGGATACTGGCAATTCATATGTGAGGAAAGGAGCTTCCTACAATCATATTTTAACATTCTCTTAATAATCAAGATCCCCCTTCCTTACCTGCCTCACTTGACAATGTAGGAACTTAAGAATTTTGGCTTGTCTCTAATTGACTACAATGTTGCTATATCCTGGGGCAGTAACTTCTCTACTGTTTCAAAATGCTATGGAAGGGGCACCTGGCTAGCCTAGTTGGAAGAGCATCTGACTCCATCTCAGGGTTGTGAGTTTGAGCCCCATATTAGGTATGGAGATTACTAAACAAAACAAAAACAAAAAACTTAAAAAATGATTATGGGAAACCTAGAGTCCTAGATATCTTGTTTCTGCAAGACATCCACATGTATTTAGGCTATAGTATCATGGAAACCAATAGCAAAATGACCTGTGCTTTAAATAAAATGCCAAAAAAATAACATTAATGACTACCTTGGAGGTCATTGATTCCCATCAAGTTATGTATGATGAGTAAAATAATCTTATTCCATAAGTCTTTTTTTTTTAAGATTTTATTTATTTATTTGACAGAGACAGAGACAGTGAGAGAGGGAATACAAGCAGGGGAGGGGGAGAGAGAAGCAGGTTTCCCACTGAGCAGGGAGCCTGATGTGGGGCTCAATGCAGGGCTTGATTCCAGGTCCCTGGGATCATGACCTGAGCTGAAGGCAGACGCTTAACGACTGAACCACCCAGGCGCCCTGTTCCATTCGTCTTTTGATATGGTTCTGGATTGTACAGTGTAAACATTTTAAGGTTTCATAGTTCTGCTCTTTATCACATATTTTCAAACATTCTTCAGGTGTTCATTTGTGAGCTTTATTCATCCGAATGTGTCAGGGACAAACTTTGGGGATTTGTGAGCCAGATAGAAAACAAATTTAGATAGAAAGAAGTGCCTTCTCAGCTTATAAAAATGCTCTACACTCAGCTGGATACCTAAACATAGCAGGAAGAGAAAAAAACCAGGATACTTGATAAAATATAAAACAGTTAAAAAATATGTGCCATTTTCCAGTCATTGAATGGACTTTTTGATAATAGCTTTTTTAATCTCATTAGACTTCAAGGGCATCCACTGTCTTCATCAGGGTGAACAACTTTTGAGTATTTATTCTGAGTAAGGCACAATATGAAGACCTTTGCATGCAACATTTCAATTAATCACCTAACAATCCAAATTAGGTACAAATGTTATCAACATTTTATAGTTTAGGAAATTGGGGCTTAGAAAAATTATATAAATTGTGCGAAGTTCCACATGATATTCAAACCAGCTTTCCTATGCTAGCAATGAACAAATGAGTTTGAAATTAAAACTAACTACCATTTGTATGAGCATCTCCCCTCAGTGAAATATGTAGATGCAAATCTAACAAAATATGTACCAGATGTATGATAACCCCAGAACTCTAATGAATGAAATAAAAAAAGGAAATAAAGGAGAAATATAGTATGTTCATAGGTAGGAACTCTCAGTATTATCTAGATGCCAGTTATTCCCAATTCGACCTACAGATTCAGTGCAATCTCAACCAAAATTCCTACAACTTATTACGTGGATGACAAACTGTTTCTAAAGTTTATATGGAGAGGCAAACAACTCAGAAAAGCCAACACAATATAAATGAGAACAAAGTTGAAAGACTGACACTACCTGACTGGAAGACTTTCTCTAAAGCTACCAGAATCAAGACAGTCTAGTATTGGTGAAAGAATAAACAACTACAACAATGGAACAGAATAGACAAGCCCAGAAATAGAGACACACAGATATAGCCAACTAATATTTGACAAAGGAACAAAGGCAATACAAAGAAGCAAAGATAGCCTTTTCAACAAATTTTGCTAGAACAACTGGACATTCATATGCAAAAAAAAAATTTGAGACACTTTATACTCTACACAAAAATTAACTAATTTTTGTACACAAAAATTTATACTCTACACAAAAATTAACTAAATGTAAAATGCAAAACTGTGGAACTCTAAAAGATAAAAAATGGTGTTGGTTATGTCTTGACTTTTTAGATACAACACCAAAGATATAAGGAAATAATGGATAAACTGGGCTTCATTACTATTAAGAATTTTTCCTCTGCTATAGACAGTGTCAGGAGAATTAGAAGACAAGCCACATACTGGAAGAAAATATTTGCTGACACATCTGATTGCAAAAAAACCATAATCAAAAGTATGCAAAGAACTCTTAAAACTCAACAATAAGAAAACAACTTGATTAAAATTTAATCAAAGACTTCGAAAGACCTCACCAAGGAAGATATGCATATGGTTGATAAGCATATGAAAAGATGCCCCACATCACATCATCAGAGGAATGCAAATTCAACCAACAGTGAGATATTGCTACACACCTATTAGAATGGCCCAAATCTGGAACATTAACCACATCAAATGCTGGCAAGGACATGAAGCAACAAAGACTCTCATCATTGCTGGTGGGAATGCCAATGGTACAGCCACTCTGGAAGACAATTTAACATTTTCTTACAAAACTAAACATAAATTTCTCATATAGTCCAACCACTATGCTCCTTGATATTTACCCAAAGGAGTAGAAAACTTGGGTTGACACAAAAACCTGCTCACAATTTTTTTTAAAGATTTTATTTATTTATTTGACAGAGAGAGAGAGAGAGATCACAAGGAAGCAGAGACACAGGCACAGAGAAGGGGGGGGAAGCAGGCTCCCCGCTGAGCAGAGAGCCTGATGCAGGGCTCGATCCCAGGACCCCGAGATCACGACCTGAGCTGAAGGCAGAGGCTTAACCCACTGAGCCACCCAGGCACCCACCAGCCCACAATTATTTATGGAAGCTCTATTCATAATGGCCCAAACTTGAAACCATCCAAGGTGTCCTTCAGCAGGTGAATGGGTAAATTCAAAACTATGGAATGTTATTCAGCATTGAAAAGAAGTGAGATATAAAGACATGAAAAGATATGGGGAAACCTCAAGTGCATGTCACTAAGTGAAAGCCAATGTGAAAAGGCTGCATACTATTTGATTCCAACTATATGACATTCTGGAAAAGACAAAACTGTGGAGACAGTTTTTGGCCCCTAGGGGCTGAGGTGGGGGTGGTGATGAATAATTGGAGCACAGAGGATTTTTAGGGCAGTGAAAATACTCTGTATGATACTATAATGATGGATATTTATCATTATACATTTGTCCAAACCCATAGAATGTCTAACAGCAAGAGTGAACCATAATGTAAATGATGGATTTTATGTTGTGTCAGTGTAGTTTCACTGATTATAACAAATATACCAGTCACTCTGGTGGAGGAATGTTGATAATGGGAAAGGCTATGTGTGTATAGAGGGAGGGAATATATGGGAAATCTTTTGTACTTTCCTCTCAATTTTGCTATGGACTGAAAACTGCTCTAAAAATTAGTAATACAATAATAATAAGAAAAGAAAAGAAAAATTAAAATGTGAAATGCAGGATTCCTTAAAATGCAGCATACCAGTTGCTAGTTATAAATAATAGAGCATTTAATGTTTGTAAAATATGTTCTTTTAACTTATTTTATATCCCTAATTATAATCTTAATAAAAATGGTTTAACATAACGTAAGACATGATACGAGATTAAAAAGTCATCTCATCATCAGTGAAAATAAGCAAGGGTCATAAGAAGTTCAGCGATCTATAAAAACTAGTAAAACCAGTTCTAATGAGCATCTGATAACAGGCCTGGGTCTTTCTAATCTGCCAGCTGCTGAAAGCAATAGAGGTATTTTGAAGTCCTTTTTCTTTGCTTCTCCTGTTTCTTTTTAGGATTGACAAAACAGAGAGAAGTGGTTAAGGCCATGGGCTCTTAATCAGACATGTAGGAAGAATTTCTGCTCTGCTGTTTACAAACAACGTGTCTTGGGCGAGTTAACCATAATTCAGTAATCTCTTATATGGGGAAGTAACCCCCCCCCTTGTTTGGGGTAGCTGCTCATATTAGGTTATGAAAATAAAATAATTTAATGCATTACCTTACTTAGTAAGCACTCCACAAATGTTAGCTGTTATTTTTCTAATCATCTCTGCATTAAGGCAAATGCTGTATTTATTTTGTGTATGTGTAAATATTATAAACACATGTCAGTAAATATTTATTGTGTACTTAGCTATGCCACTAGTAGAAGTAAGCTGTGTGTAGCAGGTATTTGTAATATTACTGACAGATGTGATTGCATTTTATTTCTTTGCAACCTTGAGATATCTGAGCAAGGGACAGATGGAGAAAATATAGTGCTTTGCTCTAATAGGGAAGGGAATACTGACAAATAGAGAGCTTTTTCTTTTTTTTCTCCCTCTCCAAATATCCTTGTTTGCTAACAATTTTGTTAGAATAGATTTTGATAGTCTGGTTTGAAATTAGAGAGAATCCAAAAAACATCTGATTTCTCCTAAAATTGGATTTTATTAGGCTGGCCTAGTTTAAAATCGACTTCTACTTCCAGCAGAAATTTTAACTAATTCTTAGATTAAATGCATATTTAACATTTTTGTTTTTCAGTTAGGATTTTTGTTCCTTTATATGTAAAACTAGAAAGTGAAATCCTCTGCACTTGTCATGGGAGTCATTTTATCTTTTTCAAGGGCTTCCTGGTTCCTTCGAAAGGAAACTGAACTCATATTTTCTCCTTCACTTGAAGTAAGTAGAAATTTAAAACCGGATTCGTATTCCAAAATGTTCTTCTACAATAGTACTTCCCACAGCTCAACATGTGACTTAGTGTAATATAAATTATTCATTAAGTGAAACATTCTGACCTAGCAAGCTTTATTGCTGTCATGAGAGCTGCAGTTGAAAACCTGCTTTGAATACAAATCATATTAACTATAAATCAGTGTTTCCTACTAAGGCTGAGGCTACGTCTACATGGTAAAATTCCTTGTAACTAAAAGCACAAATTTGAGAGATCATCAAATGCAGCCTTTAACATGAGTGTTGAACTGCAATGTATTCATTCTGGCTGCATGAATATAGTGCTCCTCACAGCCCATTTATTTTCTTCTCACAGTTCACGATCTCCTTGCTATCCTCCAAGATTTTCTGTCATTTTGTTCTTTCACTCTACCCTCCAATACCTTGCTATTTTTTGTATTTTCATTTTTAGCCTTCACAAGTCATTCATATCCTCCTCCTTAAATAAAAACCCAAACTCTTTGAGAAATATTTTCAGATTAACTTATAATAATATCTTTTCATGATAAAATATTCAATAGCACTTTAGTGTTGACTCAGCCGTGATATATCAGGCACATTTATGTGAAGGATGTGTTCTTATGTAGAGTAAGTGTGCTATCCTTTATTTAAAGGTCAATTTCTTCGTGGGATAATATGTTAAGCTGATTTCTTTTTCAAGTCATCATCTTAACAAAGTTTTCTCTACATGAGAATTTTCTAATTTAAGTGTTTTGCTGGACACCATTTTCTTATTTCCATGATCCATTGTGCTGTAAAAATATCTTCACAGAAGGGTTTGAAGGGAAAATTTGTGGAAAAAAAAATACCTGTGATAGCCATGATGATTTATAGAGGGCTGTGGGTAAAAATATATAGATATTTTTTGTATCTATTGTATATATAATGTGTATATATATATATAGTATATATATATTGTATATATAAAAATATATAGATATTTTTATATGGTAGTTCTTACTAGTTAGGGCTTTGTTCCTAAATATTTTATATAGTTGTCCCTGGTAATGCCCATAGTTAAATATATATATATATATGTGTGTGTATGTATATATGTATTTATATACATACACACACATATATGTATATACCAGTTGCTAGTTATAAAGTTATATATATGCATATATATGTAAAGTTATATATATATATACATATATATGTATACATATATATGTATACATACATACATATATATATATAAAATAGATGGATAGATAGAGATGAAGGATGAAGGAAACAAAAGCAGAAATGTAATAGCCAGGGAAAGTGAAGGATTAGGAGCAGGGCTGAGTGGGTTGGGTTATTTTAAATTGAGCTGCTGTAGAACCGAAGAGGTGACTTTTAATTGAAGATCTGAAAGAAGGGTGACATAATCATCAGTTCAAGCACTTTAACGCAAGGTAAAGTTGTAAATGCAAAGTTCTAAGGCAGGTGCTTGGTGGACTAATGGAAGTGACATGGGACAAGTGTAGTTAAATAGTAAACGTGTGAGGGAGTGACAGGAGGCCAAGGAAGTTGTATATTATTAACACAAAGAATTTAGCTTTTACTTTTGGTGTGATGAAAATTTTAAGACTTTTTGGTTTTATTTCATTTTATTTTACAGCATTCAATCTTTTTTGGGATATACTCACAATGATACTATAATAGCATTGTGTGGTGACAGATGGCAGCTATGCTTGTGGTGAACATAGCATAATGTTGAACTTGTTGAATCACTCTCTGAAACTAACCTAACATTGTGTGTCAGCTCTACTCCTTTTAGAGGTTTAAATGGAGGAATGACCTTGTCTAACTTTTGAAGGTATTACTCTTGCTGCTGTGTAATGAGTACTTGATGAATAAAAGTAGCTACATGGGGGCCGGATGGAAGGTTATTGCGGTTATTGAATTAAAGAATGAGTGTGGCCTGGCTTAGATGGATGCCTGGGAAGATGGAAGTGTATGGGTGCTAGATACATTTTGGAGATAGAAACAAATAGACTTAGTGACGTATTGCCTAAGAGAAATGAGAGAAAGGGAGGAATTAAAAATGACTCCTGAGTTTTTGCTTTAGGGCAGGAAATAGGTTCATTTTCTAATAGAGGGAAGAATGGGAAGAACAACGTATGTAGGTAGAACAATAAAAATTTCCATTTTGGGTTTATAGGGTTGAGGTAAGGACTAATAGGGTAAGAGATCCTTGATTTGTATTTGGAATTCCTGACACCATTCTCCTTCAAACTTCTGTGCTTTTCCACATGTTTCTATCAGCCCCACAGTGCCCTTGCTCATTCCCCACTTTATGAAGTCCCCATGATACTGCAGATCTTAACTCAGATGTTACCATCTTCAGATAGCTTCCCTGATTTCAGCCTAGGTGTCTGGTTGATGCTTTCCATCCTTTCATCTATCTTCTTCCCTTTTTTTCCCCCCCAATTTGGCCAGTTTAACAAAGGAAGAGCCTATGTGTTTTTAAAGTCTTTATTTAAATTCCAGTTAGTTAACATACAGTGTAATACTAGTTTCAGGTGTACAATATAGTGATTCACTTCCATACATCACCCCAACGGGCTCATCATGGAAAGTGCCCTTCTTAATCCCCATCAACTATTTCACCCATCCTCCTCCCAACCTGCCCTCTGGTAACCATCAGTTTGTTCTCTATAGTTAAGAGTCTTTTCTTGGTTTGCCTGTCTCTCTTTCTCTCCTTTATTCCCTTTGTTTGTTTATTTTGTTTCTTAAATTCCACATATGAATGAAATCATATGGCATTTGTCTTTCTCTGACTGACTTATTTTGCTTAGCATTGTATTCTCCATCCATGTGGTTGCAAATGACAAGATTTCATTCTTTTTGATGGCTCTGTAATATTCCATTGTGTGTCAATATGTATGTGTGTGTGTATATATATACACACACCATAAGTGGACTCTTGGGCTGCTTCTGTAATTTGGCTACTGTATATAATGCTGCTCTAAACATTGGGGTACCTGGATCCCTTTGAATTAGTGTTTTTGTATTCTTTGGGTAGATACCCAGTAGTGTGATTGCTAGATCATAGGGTAATTCTATTTTTAACTTTTTTTTTTTTTTTTTTTTTTTTTTTTTTTTTT